>BQNB010150977.1:0-14216 GCA_026074375.1 Tanacetum coccineum
CGTGTATTAACGTGTGTGCCCCCAATAGGCTCACATATTCGTAATGTACAAATGCTAGCCGACTACCATAATCCAACAATAAAAACACATATAACCCTAACACTAACGCATACAACCTAACGGTGTGTATTAGGGGCTGACATGGAACATATCGCTCTAAAAGAAGGGACATGACATGTACATGTGTCACATGACGTGAATTTTATAAGAAAAAATGGTCAAGTTGCTGATATCGGATCGGTTCATATAAAGTTCGATGTGTATTGTGATACTTTTTGGAGTTCATATCTGATAATGGCTCAAATGAGAAAGTACGTTGCTATTATATGCCATTAACCCTTTTCATTAAGGATGTGATCTTAAAATTACTTCCTATAATAATATCTGATTCAATACTATGAAGACGGAATTGCAATCTTTCCTAAACCTTGTCCAATAAAATATTTTTATCTTCGAAACCCATTGAAAGGGGTAGTGCACGAGAAAAAAAATCATGCAGAAATGATCGACTCCTTGGATGCCCTAAAAATACTATGAAGTATTCGGGAATGGTCGAAGTATTTGAATAGGAGGATTACGATGACTATAGCCCTTGGAAAATTTACCAAAGACGAGAAAATGATTGTTTTGCATATACGTCTGCGTTCTGAAATATTGGTTGTTTACTTATTTTCTTTAATTTTTTTGGGGTTTTCCTTATTTTCACTCTAAAAGTTAATATACATCCAATGACTTTACATGGAAAATATACAAATTATATAAACACCCAATATAACTTGTATATTTATATATTTTTTAAAATATTAGCTTTATTAAAATATATGCAAGTTTTAATGAATATTTATGTAATTGCCTATACAATTATACTTAGTAAACTAAGTTAAAAGAAAAGTTATATGTTTAATCAAATTGCTACATGTAAAGAATGTTACAAAAACAAAGGAAATGAAGATGCAACAAATGTACCATTTGTACTTTTGTAGCATTTTCTATTTCTTTTGTTAACATCAAAATCATAGTTAGGACTTACAAAGATTTCACGACTCTCTAAAGTTGTATCTATGTGAGAAGAGCAATTGAAGTGAAATTAATAATTCATAAAGAATAAAAGGAATCACAATTTACATGTATATAACTTATTATGAAAACTAAGAAAACAAATACAAAAGAAAAATTTAAAATTTGATTGATTATTCTTTATCATCATTGCATTAAAAATATTAATTATGTTACTGGGTCATTCTTTTCTTTCTGTTCTTCACATAATTCATCAAATATAAACAGCAAAGCTTGTTTACATTAATGGATGTAAACGTACATGTCATCAAGATAAACTCTTGCTTAAATTGAAACTTCACGTCTTGGTGAAGGTTTCGTCACGTCGTGCTTATAAATTGAAATTCCACTCCCCCACATGCGTTTATGGTGAGAAAACCGGAAAACTTGGTCTATGCATCGACCGACTTGTGAAGTTGGTTGTGTGTTGACCGTTGAGTTGAGATGTTGGTTTGGAAAACTAAATTTGTGTATATATTATTAGTGGATAATACCCTCAAGCTCGGTTTGTGGGTTTAGGGTTTTAGGGTTTTACCATTATAAATTGTGGTTAATAAGAAATCATAATCTACGGGGTTTTTATTGTCTAACATGGTATCACAGATCA
Organism: Tanacetum coccineum; assembly: GCA_026074375.1. Taxonomy (NCBI): domain Eukaryota; kingdom Viridiplantae; phylum Streptophyta; class Magnoliopsida; order Asterales; family Asteraceae; genus Tanacetum; species Tanacetum coccineum. The sequence continues at coordinate 1,664 of BQNB010150977.1, forward strand.
AACCCTAAAAAAAAGTTATAGTTGTTTTATTGTTTGTTTGTTAGTCGATTGTACGTACAACTATTGTTAACCTGGGAGATACAACTAAAGTTGACCTGTGTACCCAGTCCCCTAAAGTCGACCATTGATACGGTTTTGTTACTAGTCGACTTAGCCGACCGTTGGTACGAGTCGACTAAAGTTAGTCGACCATTGATACGGTTTTGTTACGAGTCGACTAAAGTTATGTTTTTAATACATTAATGTTTTGTTTGTTTTTTCTTTTCTAGTTTACTACTTCAGTCTGAGCTTTCTCGAATTCACCGCTCGAACTGTGTGGAGTATTAATGGATAATACGCCCAAGCCCTATTTATGTGTTTAAGGTATTAGGGTTTTACCATTATAAATGGTGGTCAATAATAAATCATAATCTACGAGGTTTTCATTGTCTATGAGGTATGTTGAGTGGCATTGAGCTTCTGCGTTGCATTAAAAAAAATATATGTGAATATGAAATTATTAAAAACTATATAGAATATGCAAGGTTAACGAATATCTCAACCTCGAACTCAATCTTGTACAATAATGATATAACAATATGCCTCACAAGCAACCAACATATCAACTTTTATTCATACTTCACTCTTTTTTTTCTTTTTTTTTTCTTTTTTTCATTTTTTTCTTTCTAGTCCACTCTACTTATTCAAACAACTAACAATTCCCCCCACACTTAATATAAGCATACACCACAAAAAATACAAAATAGAAGGTGATCAAAATCATACTAAGCAACCGGCAACCAACCATTGGGACTTTCGATAAGGGGTAAGGCTAGGCTAAAGGTTATATATTTTTGTATATTTTTTTAGTGGATGAGAAAAATCAATAGAATAGCTGAGAGGTTAAACTAGGGGTATCTAGCACTAAAGATAAGTGCTAACATAAGGGTTTTATTTAGGTGGTTAGCTAATCAGTGTGATTAGCTAAAAGAATAAATAATATGTTAAATGGAATAGCTATTTGGGTTAAATCCTAAGTTGCCTCTTTATCACTTAAAAATACCTATATCAAGCGAACGTGAACTCACTGCGGTCTCGTAATGATTTCAAGCACAAGTTCTAGAATCAATAAATCACCGGCACACTCATATAATTTTAAACCGATACCAATGCTCCAGAAAAGGCGACAAAACTACAAATACACAACCGTAACGATGGATGAGACACTTGCAATTGCATTCCAACCTTAACTCGAGAAAGTTAAAGGCAAAAATTATCATAGATATCAAAGATGGATACCTGAATTCCTTAAGATCTAAAGGCGAACCTTACATTTTTTTTGGGTGATTAGTATAAATGCGCAAGTAATGTCATCAATCCCAAGTCGGATCTGCTTTATCAATCGGGACACATCTCTGATTTCAAAACTTTATTTATTTACTACGTTTTATTCTAATATATTAACCTAAGTGGCAAAAGAAATTAAAAACCAAAGTTAGATTTTTAGATTACAAAGGGCAAAAGTTTATACGTTTAATAATGAGTCTAATTTTTCAATTTATTTTCCCCCACACTTAAGTTGAGCAATATGCGTAATTAGAAAGATAACATAAAAGTGGGATAAACGGGAAACATAAATATAAGAGAAACGATACTTCCCGGGGCTCATAAGTGCTCGGTTGAATTCTAAAAGATGCGGCGCAAAACAGAACACCAACATAAGCATGTGAATTCACTAACATATATACCGATCCAAATATATGTCACCTCCCAAGTCTAAGACTACCACCAATCCAAGCTCCACCTATTTATTAGGCAACACGAATGCATTTAGCGTATGCAACAAGCCTTTAAACCCCTCGGTTTCCCGAGTGGGACGATTATTAGTCCTCATGAGGGTTCCACGAAACACAAAAACCACAAACGTTCATGTAATTTTCTTTTTGGGATACAAAGAATATCAGGGTAGCTCACACTCTGGCCGAATGCATTACATACACCTAGAAATACTGCAAAGTTTTTTTTATATACTTTATACTTTAGTTTTTTATAGTTTTATTATTTACTACTATTATTAACTAATTATTATTTTAGCGTGATTTAAGAATCCTTCACGAATACGGTTCAAGTGGGAACATTGAGGTATGGAATTTTTGGTATGTACAACACGGAATGTATAATTCGTTTGTTGTTGACGCAACGGATAGTCCCTTTTTGATGTCCCTTTAATAGGTTTATCTTTTTCGATTTATTGTTAACTATAATGGGAGGGTGGTTGTCTTTTTTGAATTTTTTAGAAAATTACATCGACTTTTCCACTCCCGTATGAATACAGCCTTCACATCTCGTTGTGACTTGAGGAGGAGGTGTGGTTCAGTCCTATCAGTTTGTTTAGAATAGTATTTTAGAGATTTCGACCACTCATATACTTTTTTCCTTCTATATTTTTAAATTTATTTGGAAATTCTTTTCGTTTGCTTCATCTTAAGAACATAGTCGTTAACAGTTTTTCTTGTAAAAATATTTGAAGTTCTTTGACTATCCAAAAATTTGGTGATTGATTTTTCGAGATGAGTCTTAGATTGAGGTTCTTGGTTGATGGTTTTAGACTTTTTGTTGGGTGAAACTCCGGTGGTTTTACCATCGTCTCTTTCAAAAAGTTTAATACAAGAACAATTCACATGCTAGGATACAACATTCGAAATCTTCAAGGTCATATTTTCACATCATTGTTTAATTCAGTGAGCGATTTTCTTAGAATCATTAGGCTCCTATGATGAGATTGGATGAGACAATACGAATCATAGAACTCGGTTTGTGATAACCATCAAATTAGATGGTATTTGCTCCTAACGTTCTACACCTCAGCGGTCATCGTCATTAGAGAGCGTGGTCACCTCCGGCGGTTATATACAATTCTTACGCATCTCATTCATCTTCCACTTTTAAAGCTTTGGAATTTGAGAATCCATTTTATAGTTAGGATCTTCTAATTTTTTCCATTTATCGATAATTATCATTATTACTAACACTTCCCATCGACAAAAGCAAACATATTTTGACAATGATGTTTCATATTTAGATTAGTTGGACCAATCAATTGAAAAGGACATTGTCCATCAAAAAATTGTAAAGCATGATTTGGAATTTTAGTATGAGGGAAATTCCTCCGATGTTCGCCCCAGGATTGCTTGAGTGGTTCTCTAAAGCCATGATAGAATATTTTAATAATATCTCCTTTGGTCAGAACTGTGCCCATGGGGCATTTTTTTGAAGCATGTTCTTCCAGACGTAACAACCCCGTCGTTAGACTTTCACATTCGTTTTTAGAGAAATTTCAGATTTTGAGTAACAGACAAGGGTTAAATATTCGAGAGTGTAAAGAATACTGTTTAAAAAAGCTTTTGTCTTATTTATTACCACGATGTATAGACTCTTCATTAAGTTCTAATAACAGGTTTTCTTATCGCAGAAGGGATAAGGGAAATATTAAAAGCTTGACATCTTCACTTTGAGTTACGAGCCATATAGAACATGTCGCAATTGCGATGGAATCACGAATGTGGTCATAGCAATCGGAGGTCCGCAAATACCATCGATTATTTTCTCAAAATCATTTTCAAGAAAGTACTATTGATAACAAATTGTGATCAACATAAGTGGAGGTCGAACAATGATAGAAATAGGAGTTGGTGCTTGAGGAGTCTTAGCACTTCCCGCATGGTGATCATCACAATCAAAAGAACTATTTGTTTGGGTTCGACATCCTCCTTAGGTATATCTATGACGACAAAAGTCATTAACTGAAGAATGTTGGGTTGAAGAATTGAAGTGATTGATCCTGAATAGATTTTTTTTTTTGATTCATTTGTAATCTTACAAGACCTTGTTATAAAATTTTTATTAAGTATATATAAGATTTACAAGTTGTTTTCCCCGACAAGATAATTGGATTTATACAAAGTTAATATATTGCAAAAATATATTGAATAGTATATAAGTTTAAGACTACAAATAATATTCAAAATAAAATAATTATTTTCATATTTTTTTTACTTTTAATAGATTTATAATTAATGTATAATTAATTTTAATTATATATAACAAATAAGATAAATAAAAGATTTTTTTTTGAAAAGGTGCGGCATACTTCTACGAAAAGTGTGCTCGACTTTTCTGGAAAGTTTAGTTTTTTTTATTTGGGTTTTTTCGAAAATTATGATAATCTCTAGATAATTACAAATATAAAATACATAAATTAGTTAAAATACAATTCCAAATGATATAGAACCTAAGACTAATATTTGGTGGTTTTGGTTTGTTTTTGAAATAAGAATATTCTGTTTGCGAAATGTGTAGAAAGTGCGGCGTACTTGGGGAAACGTAACGCGGTACATTCCTAGGATTTCAGAACTTGGCGCCAAAAGGTATTTGCGGCGTAAATTCCTGTTAATACAAATGATTTTTGTATCTGTTTGCCAGAAAAACGGAACGGTGTATTTTGAAAATTTTGTGAACCAAAATAGCACCCAAAAATAAACAACAAACTGATAACAACTTAAATAATTCCCCCCTACAGCGGCTGTAGTCACACCCCGTAGTCATTCTCGGTTAGATAATTATCGACCCATTCGGTCATCTACTTTTTAAATTTTATACGTTACTTTAAATCTGACAGTATTACCGGGGGAAACAACCTGCGTAAACAAACTGAGAAACGTCATCAGACTCGTTATCCAGGCATCGTTAAAAATTAATTTTAGGCTTTAATATAAGTAGTTTTAGCTCCCTGAGTGTTTTCCGTGATTGTTAATCAATTCCGATATTAATTTTAGAGTTTTATCTCTTAAATTGCGTTTTTCGTGTTTTTGACCAAACGAAACCCCAAAAACTCGAAATCTTTTCATGTAAACTCAAGTTAACATATTTCCCTACGTGTCACACTACTCAAAAATATTGTTCACACCCCTATTGTCTGGCCAAGAAGTGACGCCTAAAACCACAACAATAGCACCATAAGTCCTAAATTAAATACTAGAGCATCTTTTGATTTCATGCACACATGTGCTTATGATAAAATGGTAAGTTTTAGTACTAGATGTATCATTTCCATGCATACCTTTTCTATGTTATGCCATGTGATCTCTTACACTCTTGAAAGAGATTAACACTTACACATCTTGACCAACTTGAATCTTGAGTGAACCTTGTTCAAATTTTTTTTTACTATGGTCCTTGTGCTTAGCCATCGCCGAACCAACACACACACACCCTTTAGTGTGTGTTGGCTATTCTACTTGGGCACAATGAGCAACTAACCCTCCAAACCTAGTCATAGTGCTATAAATACAACAACCACTATCTCAACTAGGGTTATACTTATTCAACCACAAGGGCTCAAAATTTTCACACCTCTTTCATGCTTTCCCTTTCTGCTCACGTCAACAACAACACCAAAAGTAAGGTTCCATTTTCTTTGATCCAACTCACGAATTCAGCATTCCAACCCATTACAAGGTTATCTAAGGTAGATTCCAAGTGTTGGTTGTGTTTTGTTTTAAAGAATTTCAAGAATTATAAAATTATGGTTTGCAAGATTTTTGGGTTTTGTTTAGAGTCTATAGTATTTGGTAACAGATCTTGTATTTTCACCTACTTGCGCTTCTTGAGATTGAAATTGTTTCCTTGAATCTTTGTTGGTTTCATCATTTACTATTATAAATATATTTTGTTCATAACGATCCATGTGTTTGTGTTTATGTTTACAAAATAAATAAGTTAATATTTTGCAATCTTATATCTAAAGTGGCAGTAAAAATTGTTAGAACCTTTATTTTATATTTTATATCATAGTTCTATGGGAGATTGATTAGTTGATGAGAAGTTAGCACAATAGAGATAATGGTGGATATAAGGCTTAGTTTTAGTTGGTTGGTTATTGTGTAATAAAGATAAGGCTAGATTAGGCACTAATAGCGAAGTTGGGTTGATTTTTGTCGCATTTCGTAAAAACACCACCTTAGCTGACCTGAATTTGTTTTGAGGTTTTGAGCGGACTTAAAAATGAGTTTCATTAGGCGTAAAAGGTAGTTTATTGAAGAGCTTAATTTTGAATAAGATTAATTTTTCATATATCACAACTTTAAAATCGGACTTAAAACGGCCAAATTATGGCCAAATGAAACTCGAAACATTTTTTCGTGCAACATAGATGAATAGTGTTCTTGTTTGGTAAAGTAAAATGGTTTTCGTGGCACTTTCGTACGATTTTGGATATTTTTAATGCAATGCTAAACCATAACTAAATATTGGTAATTAGTTAGAACAACTAGAATGTCATAAAGGGTTTATTTGAGATCGTCGATCTGATAAAAATGTATATTATAAAAATGGTACGAAATGGACATTTAGGCGATTTAAACATAAGGATTAGGCGATTTAGATTTTGTTTAAGCGATTTGTAAAATATGGAGACATAAGAAAATAGGGGACACTATTAACATTTTGAAACTAAAAACTGTCCTAAAAAGGAAAGGTTTCTATAAATAGTAACTTTTTGCAAGTGTCGGGATTTATCAAAAGAATACTAATAAATCATCTAAGTCTCTTTTTTTTTACTAAACGCAAACACACATGATGCTTTAAATGATAAAACATGATGTATTACTTGTTTACTATGCGAATAGCTAAGTCATACCCATATTTAAATCTAAGGGTCCGCGGTAGAACATTTCCATTATCATCATCGTTGTGTGGTTTATCGCATTATTCCATCTTAAGTGATTTCATTATCCCCATGTTTTTTACCGATTTGCAATGCATTATACTATTGGGGTGAGAGACATGTGTTTTCTTTTTAAATTTGACACAAAGTTCTTTACGCGAGTTTTTAATGAATGTGTTGTCTAAGTTGCCTACAAACCTACTACTAGCCCGAAATAATCATGAACTAGTAAATTCCTCGGCCGACGGACCGGTTTGAGGGAGCGCTTGAGTGAATAAATAGAGATTATTGGGACTATTGATCCCTATCAGTTGGGTCCACTTAACGAAGAAAAACGGATATATTCATGGTCGATTTAGTGCATTAAGGTGGTCCTTGGATTGGGACACCCCGTTAAAAGGGCAAGAATACTAGTGACAGGAGTTTAACATGCCCTGTTGATTATTAGCTTCAGTGTCATGATCTAGCGCAACAGTAGAGAGTACCTTTTATGTGATGTATGTATCTATTAAAGTAGTACGCATACGTTTTTGAAATCTTGTGGTGCACACTTTTATTAAATTAAACCAATGAATTCATCAACAATAATGTTGATGTTTTAAACATGATTTTTCTTAGGTGCTTTACTTGGATTGGATTCTTGAGATTGCTAATAATGGAAGTCTATGTGGCACTGTGACACTCCGCCAATTCAAGACTTTACCTATTATTTCACTATATCGTTGTCAATATCAAAACTATGGTTATGCTTTCGGTACAATCTAACACAATATATTATGGGTTGTAGACTAGAACTTAAATTTATTTTCTTTTATGGCAACGAGTAACTTTTTTCAAACCATTCGTATATTAGTGGACGATCTTAATTGCTTTGTGCTCGGCATTGAGTATGACATCACGCCCTCTGACACGTATTCGTCCAGGCCTCCGTCATGTGGGGTGACAGAATTGTGTAATCAGAGCCAAGTTATTAGAGAACCAGGTAGTTATACTAGGGTCGGTCATAACCAGTTAATGTGATCCTATGTGCCTCAATCTGTGCTTACGTTTTGTCTATCTGTTGGGATCAAATCTCATTAAGAATTAATACAGCCCAAGGTATAACTAACAGTACTAAAGGAGTTAGTACTGCCAGTACAAACTTAGTACTGTCAGAGTTAGTTAATACTGCTAGAAGAAAGATTAATACTATTGATGGTCAATGCTGCTGACTTGGAGATAAGGATGCATGGAGATAAATAAGGAATGATTATCTTTTAGATTTGTAATTGTAACTGATCCTAAAAGTTAGATAGTTATCTTGTAAATGACTCCTTGTAGTGTATAAAAGGAGATCCTAGGTTAAGGTTTAGGATATGCATATGCTTAAGAGATAGAGATATATCTTAGAGAAAGAATAGCTTCAAGGTTGTAACCCTAGTACTACAAGAGTACTCGTATTATTATTCTAATAATATTGAAGCAGTTTGTGTTTTGTTCATTGTTCTTTGGTTATTATTGTTCTTTTGATAAATACCTCTAGAGTATCAAAGTGTAGATTCCGCATACACTTTGATATACATAAAAAGTCTCAATCTTTGTTATTTTGGATTCATCCAATGTGACAAATACTTTACTACAGTGGTATCAGAGCCTGTACTTTGAGAAACTTTGATCTAGAAGTAATGGAGTTGGAAAATTCACAGAACAATACTTTGGCTAAGCTTCCCATGCTCAAACTCGGGGAGTATGAGATGTGGGAGATCAGAATCAAACAGTATTTTCAGATCCAGGATTATGCTCTATAGGAGGTCATAGAGAATGGAAATTCATAGGTACCTATTCCGGTAACACAATCAGAAACTGGTGCATCAACAACATTGAAGATGACTGTGCCTTCTACTAGTGAAGAAAAGAACGTTAAAAAAGAATATGTAAAGAAAGAAGTCACTGTCTCATGGCACAGCCCAATGAACATCAAATATACCTGGACCAGTATGTAGATGCAAGTCAATGATTTGCAGCTATTAAAGCTCGATTTTGGTCGGTAATGAAGCAACAAAGACAGACACAGAAGGCTCTGTTGAAACAATATTATGAAAACATTAAAATGCTTCAATCTCATAATCGCTTTATTCGTTCTTCAATAGGCTTCAAAGCTTGTTAGTAGATTGGCAATTCTGGGTGTGGTTACTTCTCTAGAGGATCTAAATGTAAAATTCTTAAGAAGCTTACCTGCTGAATGGGATACACATGTTGTGGTTTGGATGAACAAACCTGATTTTGATACTATAGGTTTGGATGATTTATACAACAATTTTAAAATTGTTGAACAGAAGGTTAAGAAATCTGCTGGTGCAAGCAATGATAATAAGAACCTGGCATTTCTAACTACTTCAGGTGCAAGCAGTACTAATAATATTAATACTGTTAAGCTTGACTTTAGTACTAGCGACAACAAAGGTTAATACTGCGATACTGAAATTAGTACTGCTAGTTTTAGTGATGCCACAGTATATGCCTTTCTATCCACTCAGCCACAAGGGTCTCAACTAGTTCATGAAGACCTTGAGCAACTTCATGATGATGATTTGGAAGAAATGGACTTAAAGTGGAATATGGCACTTCTAAGCATGAGGGCAAGAAAGTTCTATCAGAGAACTGGAAGGAAAATCATCATTAATAGAAGCAATACTGCTGGATATGATAAATCAAAGATAGAATGTTTCAACTGCCATAAAATGGGACATTTTGCCAGAGAATGCAGATCCCAAGAGTAAGACATACAGAAATTAGAATCAAGGTAGCTCATCAAAGGCAGTAAAGATTGAAGGTGCTTCTGAAAAGGCAATGTGTGCTATAGATGGGGTTGGATTTGATTAGAGTAACATGGCAGAGGATGAAATTCAGGCAAACATGGCTCTCATGGGATTCTCAGATTCTAAGGTAACAAATGATAAATCTTGTTTAAAAAATTATGAAGCTCTAAAAAAATAGTATGATGATTTGCTTCGTAAAATTAGATGAATACAACTTGGTTTTAAAAAGCTTCTACATAAAAAGAGGATTTATCAATTTTAGAATGAACAGTTGTTTAAATATAAAAACATGAATTTCTTTCCTCTGAGGAAATTGCTTTATCTTAAAGAAGTGTTAGTCACAAAAAGAATATCAGATGTGATTACTAGGACCTGAGCTGAAAAAGGTTAAACTAAAATGGAGTGTTTGAGTTTAAGATTGCAAAGTTTGAAAAATCAGCAAAAGACTTAGATCAGTTATTAGCAAGTCAGATAACTGACAAGAGCAAAAAGGGTTTTGGTTATAATGTTGTTCCCTAACCCCATCCTTTGATTCTTGATAGACCAACACCTTTAGACTTATCTTATTCAGGTCTTGAAGAATTCAAACAACCTGAGGTAAATGAGTATGGTCCTAGGAATTCTAGTTTAAAGCCTACCACTGGTTGTGATAAAGAGTCAGATAATTCTAAGGACAATACTGAAGACTCTTTAAAACAACAACAAATGACTGATACTTAAACTAGCTCTGTTAAGTCTTTACTTCAAGTAGACAAAGATTGGAAAGAAAAGTTTTTCTATCTTGCTAATCATGTTAGGGTAGTAGAACCTGAAAAAGCTAGAGAGAATAATGATGTTCCATTTATTGAAGATTAGGTGTCAGATGATGAGGATGAAGTTGAGCCTAAGTTTGAAAAGAAAACTATTATACCTACTGCTACTAAGAAAGAGTCTGTTAAACCTGAAAAACCAGTAAGGAGGTTAGTTAGGTATGCATAGATGTACAGGTCACAAAGACCTAGGGGGAACCAAAGGAATTGGAATGGTCAAAAATCTAATCAGTTAGGATGTAACTTTGTGTTTAATAACAAGGCATGTTTTATCTGTGGAAGTTTTGATCACATTTAATATAGCTGTCCCAAACATATGGCTCCAAGAGCAGTCTTAATGAAGACTGGCCTAAAAACTGTTAATAATGCACTTATTTAACCAGTCTTCAATCATCATAAATACTATTTGACCAGTCTTCAATCATCATTAAATACTATTTGACCAGTCTTCAATCAGCATTAATGTTGATCTTTATCTTTTAGCTGAGCATTAAATACTGTTTGACTAATCTTCAATCAGCATTAATGTTATTCCAGCTTTGTCTTGTAGGTCCTCCATCTTTAATATGTTTTGTCATAATCAACTCAAATTATAATTCCCAACAATCTTCCCCTAGTTGATTAATGACAAAACCAATAAGCACAAGCTTCCCCTGAAGCTAATATAGATGAAGAACTTCCCCTGAATCCATGCACTCTTCCCCTTTTTGTCATAATCAAATAGGAGTGCATGTAGATGGTTAAGTATATGAACAATAAGCTTCCCCTTAAAAGTATATTAACCATCTCTTGAATCTCGAACTCAGTAGCATAGATCATCTCTTCCTTCAGTACGAACAAGACATGCTTATTACTATATTATGTAATAAAATGTCTTTGGATAATTCTTGTAGTCAATATATGCATGGCGATCACATGCAATGGCCGATAGTCTCAGTGAGCTCCGTCGCATCAACGACCAGTATCCTAGATCCAATGTCAAGGGCTGTATCGTATCATACTCCGACCAAATATTTGTAAAGGAGCGTGTAACTTTTCCAATCAAGAATTATAGCATAAACTGAACCTCCAAAATGAACCATACACATCCTCATTGTTCAAGATCCAAGGGCGTCTGTGGACCCAAAATATATGTGTTTATAGATAAAAAATTACAGAAAAATAAATACATAGGAAAACCTTATAAACCCTAGATCAAGAGCCACGAGGCTCTGATACCAATTGTGAAATCCAGGAATCTGGACTCAACTAGGGTATGAATAACATTGATTGATTAAGCACAGCGGAATATGAAATAAGAACACAATCAACATTACTAATAAGGTTTTCTTTATTCAAACATGATAAAGAAACTATTACTACTACTAACTACTACACACGCTCTATGCGTTTCTAGACTCTCATTGGAGAAGTCTACTATTAAATGGATACCTCTAACCTAGACGCCTACCCTCTTTATATAATAGAGGGAGTAGGGTTTACAAGACAAGATAAGATCAATCTTATTTAACCAGTCTTCAATCATCATAAATACTATTTGACTTATTTAACCAGTCTTCAATCATCATAAATACTATTTGACTAGTCTTCAATCATCATTAAATACTATTTGACCAGTCTTCAATCAGCATTAATGTTGATCTTTATCTTTTAGCTGAGCATTAAATACTGTTTGACTAATCTTCAATCAGTATTAATGTTATTCCAGCTTTGTCTTGTAGGTCCTCCATCTTTAATATGTTTTGTCATAATCAACTCAAATTATAATTCCCAACAAAACCTGTGGCCTCCCCCTCAACACACACACGTCTTACCATCTGCCCTTAGGACTTTTTCATTTATATGTTTGTTTCTTCTATGCTTTATACTTATTTAGGTTTTAGCTTATTTAGCTTATTGATTTTTCACAGCTTATTGGTGGTAGCTTATTGAGTCATTTTTCTTTGTAAACCTCAAAAATATAATCTAGTATTTTTAGAAATTTTCTCAAATTTTTAGGATCAAGTTTAGTATTTTTAGTTTAATTTTTAGTCTTATTTAGTTTTAAAAATAGTTTTAATTAGTTTAAAATTTTATAAAAAATATTTTCTGTTATTAAAAATTAATTTAATACATTTTTGTTTAAGAAATTTACATTCTAAGTTTTAAGAGTTCTATTTTATAATTTTTAGTTAATTAGTTAGTTAATATTAGTTAAATTTTAATTGTTTTAAATGTCGTTAGAATTTTAAATTGCCTTTATT
>BQNB010150978.1:0-15963 GCA_026074375.1 Tanacetum coccineum
TGTGTGTTTATATTGCTTGTTGATATCTCTAACTATGCCATAGGGTTCCTTTTATACACTAAAAAAAACCCTAATTGGCTTACAAAACGCGTCAAGTGATCATGCATATTTATTCCTTATATAACTCATGCATATCACTTTAGCAGTACTAACTATACTGGCAGTACTAACTAACTATAACTAGCAGTACTAACATACTTAGTCATTTTTCTTGAATAAGCTTGAGCAGTACAAAATTGTATTGGCAGTACTAACTTCTGTGTTGACAGTACTAAGTATGTAGACATTTAATTCCCAACAAGTGTGTTGAAGAGGCTATGGAGGAAGAGTATAAGAATGAAATTTAGACAAAGTTAAAACAAGATGTTATCAATGTTATGGAATCTGGTGCTTATCCGTCTATAGAACTTAGAGGAGAATGGTCCCTTTCTTAAATGGACTACTTCTACAATAATTGTCATAAGTATGGATTGGACCCCTCATTTGAAGAAGATGATGTTGCTACCGAGGATGGTGGTATAGCAAATGAAATGAGACGTGCAGATGTTGATTTAGAAGCCCTTTGTATTGATAATAACAGGGCAAAACTTGGTGATGTTTCCAATGTTTAAAGCATTTTCCTGGAATGTAAATCAAAAACAAGTGATTGATTTGCTTCATGATGGTAATTTTAGCTTATGTGGCCTGCTTGAAACTAAAGTTAAAAGACGGAATTTGTAAAAAGTTTGTTCTACTGTTTTGGGTAGGTGGTAGTGGGTTTCCAATAATGATTCTTGTTCAAATGGCACGGGAATTATCGTGAGTTGGGATTGATATGTGTGAAAACACACATCCATTTTATATATAAAATAACCCTAAAAAGATGAAATTATGCTTAAAATGCTTGTATATCGCTTGTTTTGTCTTTGTGATTGTGTAGGTACGGATATTGCAAAAATCTCAAGAAAACGGTCAAAACCGGACAAACACGGACACGGGAAAGGAAAGAGAATACAAGAGCCGAGAGAATGCTATCAAAGGTCAACAAAAGTCAAACCTTGGTCAACCAAAGTCAACGCACAAAATGACAAAACCTAAATTTCCCAAAACAGTCCCTCAAAGTTAAATCAAATCACAAAATAAACCCTTAAACTCTAACACCGTTATCTTTTTATTAATAAAAGATAACGGTCGTTATCTTTTATATAAATTCAAAACCAATACCCGTTAACCCTTATAAAACCTTTGGCCCAAAACAAACACCTACGGCCCAATCCCTTTATAAGCCCAAAGTCAAACAAGTATAACCCCGGGTCAAAGCATAGTCAAACTCCAACCCCTTTTGTAAAAGTAAAACGCGGGAAAAATTGTTACTACTGTTCACCCGTCTTTAACCTTTTACCCAACGTTACAATCATAGGGTAAAATTTAATTGACAACATGGCAAGCTAATTCAAGTGGTAAAGGACACCTTGGCAGAGTTATAAATCACAAAATGCTCCCATTGGTGGAAACCCAGAAGGAGAATGTCACGCGGATGCAAGGAAACACACCAAAGGCTAGATTTTTGCACTAAAAAGCTTGAAAAAGAAGCAAAATGGCTCTGACACACGGAATGCCACGTTGGCAATCCGTGTGCTCACCAAAGTGATCCAACGGCTTAAGATAAAGATCTAATGATTGGCAAGATTCAAGGGCAGGGATTTATGGGAGCATCTACCAACCTCCAAGGCCTAGAAGCATCTCCTGATAGCTATAAATAGCCCCTCACTCACACACAAGAGGAATCTTCTTCTTGGGTAGTTTTTAGCTTTTAAAAGTTTTTAGTTAAATTGTAATGTTTAGTTTTTAAAATTTAAGCTTAAGTAGTGTAATTTTTCAAGCTTATTGTACTCTTAATTTCACCTTATTGTAATCAGTTTTAATGTTAATGAAATCTTCTTTTGTTTTCACCTAATCCGTTTTACTTTACAAGTTTTTAAATCCTTAAACTCTCATGTTACTGTTTGATAAGCTTCCAATAAGCTCATACAAGCTCTTTGAGTCTCTAAGCTCAAATTGAGCTATTAATAAGCTCTTAATATACTTAAATCTAAAAATCAGCTTAATACCTTGGCTTATTGGATTTTGAGCTTTTTGGAAGATGAGCTTACCATGGAAGAGCTCATAAGGACTTTTACTGGCTTATTCTTAATAAGTCAGAGCTTGTAGATAGCTCATTAGAGCCTTTGATACCTTTGTTTAGCTAAGGTACCTTGTAAGTTCATTTACTCTTTCTGTCTTAATTTTCCTAGCTTAATTTTGCTTAAACTGCTTATAGTCTAGCTTATTTGTGCTTAATTCTTTCTATTTGTGCTTATTAAATATGTTTCAATATTTGTTTTTAAGTTTTATAGCTTAGATCTTAGATTTCTTAGTTTAAATACATAAAACTGTCAAAAACTAAAAAATATTAGCTTAACTTGTAGCTTATTGTTTCTAGCTTATTTACTTATAGTTTTATGCTTATTAAGGTTGTTATAATCTATTTGTTATCTGGTATTTAGGATTTAAGCTCTTAATTTCATTTTCATAAGCTAAAATGGTTTTGAGTCTAGTTAAAGGGGTGTTTGGCACAGCAGTACTAACTACAAGTTAGTACTGCTTGTGGCCTTTTGGTCTTTAAAATTTGTTTTTAATCTAATATAAGTCTGTTTTAGGTAGTTTTATAAACTAGGTTAGAAGTTATTTAGGTTTTAAAAGGTTAATCTAGTAAATGTTCAACTCTGATTAGGTTTAGTTAGCATTATAAGCTCAAATCAGTTCTAGCTTTTGTAATTGCTTAATTTGTATTTAGATAAGTGTTAAAATAGAGTAGAAAGAAGGTTAATAGGTCTGCATTGAAGGTTTTTTCTATAAAATTGTCAAGTGCATCAGCAGTAGATTAGGAAAAAAGGCCAATTTCTAGCTCCATTTTCAGTAGGTTAAAATTGCATTTAGCTTTTGACTTTCAGCATTAAAGTGGCTTATATATCATGGTTTACAAGTTTGCAATTAGTTTTTAAATCCTAGCTTATTTTGTTATCTAAATTTAAGCTGTCAAATAAGCCTTTTGTCTTTTTATTTTTAAAGTAAAATTCAGCATAATCTAAGTCTTAAGTCTGTTTTCATAGTGTTTTTTCATTAAGCTATCTTGTTTCAAAATCATTTTCAAAAATAGATTAGAGTAGCTATTTAGTTGTAGTATAAGCTTTAATAAGCTATTTCCCCACAAGGATCCAAGAGCTTATCTAAAAATAAGCTCAAAGATCCCTGTAGGGACTGTTTGCGTCTCAGGTTTAGTCAAGAGCTTATTTCAGTTTTAATAGCTTATTTTCTTAAACTTTTGCTTAATTTGTTCTTAAGTTTGCTTAATATGTTAGTTTAATTTAGAATTGAACTTATTAAGTTAGCAGTGTTAGCTTATTAGCTTTTTCATTAAAAATCCAAAAGTACCAAGAGTAGCCTGTAGCTTTTTCTTAGTACTTTTTAAGTGATTAATTTGATTTCAAAAGGTGTTTTGCTTATTAATTTAAGTAGATTTTTAGCTATACTTTAGGATAATGTTAAGCTTTTTGTTTTAAGGATCCATTTTAGTTCTTAAAATTAAGCTTAAAGTAGCTATCTGGAACTGTTTGGTTTTAAAGTTTTCATTAAATGTTTGCTTTATTTTCCAGCTTATGGCTTATTATTTTGTGCTTAATTCTTTTCAAGTTAGCTTAATAGGTTAGGGTTATCATTAAAGTAGTTTTTTTTAATCTTATTTTTGCTTATTTTAGCTTTTTGAGTCTTTAAGTTTTAAAAAAAAGTCAAAAATAGTAGTTAAGTAATTTCTGTCATATTATAAGCCGTTTAACAGCTTATTTAGGGCTTTTCATAAAAAGTTACTTTTATTAAAAATGCTTAATTTTAGTTTATTTACAACTTTGCTTTTATAAGTCTTTTTTAAAAAAAAGGGGGGGAAGGTGGAAATCGGGGGTGAGCAAGACTCGAACCCCCGACCTCAACACCCTCTACCCCTTTTATAACACCACAACACACACTCACTACCACTGCGCCCTGGGGTCTTTTTCGTTAAACTCTTACAACATTTAATTCTTATACACATTTTACCCTCAAAAGCTTCTTAAGCTATTTTAGCTTATTTCGTGGCTTATTCATTAAGCTGTGTAATTGAGTTTATTTTTCTTAGGTTCTAATTAGTATAAGCTATTTTTTATATTTTTTCTAGAATTTTTATAGATAGTTTAGTATTTTTAAACATTTATTTTTATTAAAAACTTTAAAAAATCATAAAAAATAGAAAAATAATTAGAAAAATATAAATCTTTTTTAGAAAATTTTCTTTTATCATAAAGTTTATAGGAAAATTAGTTTTGCTTTCGTAGGGTTTAATTTGCAAAATTTTGATTTTTAAAGAACGGGATTTGTTCCCGTTTTCGTGTTTTAAAGCTCATTTCAATTCCGTTTTTGTTCTAGTTTTCTTTAAACTTCCTTTTTAGTCAATTAGTGTCCATTTAAAAAGAAATTTTTAATTTTGGTTTAATTTTAGAAATTTAGGGTTTTTTGACTGCCGTTTAGGGTTCCCGTTTTGCGTTTTTAGTTAAAGTTTAATTTCACATTATTCGTTTTCGTGCTTAATTGTTATCATTTGCTTTGTAGAAGTAAAAAAAATCAAATCAATCTTTGTCCCCAATTCAAATCATTGTCCGAACAACAAACGTGGTTTTAATTTCACAAATCGTTGGGGAATAACGACCCCGGAATCATACTTCCCGGTTAATATACGTATTATATTATATATTTGTGAAGATTTTCCTTTTTACCTTTGTCCTCAAGGGTAATTTGGTAATTTTCTATCATATTATATATTTTATTATTACGTGTGTTGGTTTTCTACAAATCAGCAATCTTTGATAAAAGAACGTGACAATGTAAAATTAGAATATCAAAAGCTTTTTCAATTCAATCAAAAAGACACGGTCTCAAACTCAAACAGAAATAGATGAATTAATTGCTTATGTATCTGAGAAAACATATGCATATGGTGCTATTCGTGCTAAGAATCAGAATCTTTTGTTTACCATATCTGAGTTAAAAACTAGACTGGCAAATGTTGAAAAAGGTAAGTCTGTAAATACTAAGTTTGACAAGACAAATGGTTCTCAACCTCTTCTTTGTGTCACACCATTAAACAAACACGTTATTCAAAAGAAAATAGATGTTCAAAAATCAGAAGAAAACCATGTCGTGTCAAAACCAGTCACTTTACAGACTTCACCTGCCAAACAAAGAGGGGTAAATTCAAACAAAAATGTCATAGCACCTGGAATGTACAAAGTTGTCACAACACATGAATCACAAATAAACGAGGCTAAGCATGATTTATCTTCTACAGGAATGAATGCTGCATCTAGTGTTAGAAGACCAATGAATAGAGATTCACATGTCAAGAATAGTGTCTTAGCTAACTCTAAGAAGCCAGCAAAGAAAGTAGCAGTTTACGTTAGGAAAAATAAGCAAACAGATAATACATCTAAAAAATGTTTTTCAAACAAAGAGGATGTTAAATTTGATGTTGATGGTTGCAAAGCTTCTTAAAGCGAAAACTTTGTTTTGTGTTTCTTGTATGCAAAATGTGATTATCCTATGCCATGTAAATGTTTTGCAAAATTATAACTTGAATGTCATTCGAATGTTTGTTAGAACCTTTTTCCAACTAAATCTAGATACCAAAAAATCTTATGGATACTACTTATGTAGTTCACAAGACTAGGTTTTCTAAGGAGTCGACACTATCTAATCTTTAGATACTACTTATGTAGTCTCCAAACCTAAGATTGATGTCGGAAGTACCTCAAAAGCTAACGATAAGGTTTCTAGTACAAAGAAAAGAAATTTACGAGATAAATCTTTAAGCATATAATGCAAGAACAAGATTTGAACTAGTCTCGATTTCAGCAAAAAATGGTTTGAATTAAAAATCAAATGTTATTGGGTCTCCTGTTAACACCAAAACGAATGGTAAATAGTCATTCATCTGAAAAATAATCAATCTCTGTTAAAAAAAGGGTAGTCAAATTGCCCACTTGTTTATGTGGTGTTTCTTCTTGTGTTACAGGTAGTACATATCATTCTGTGGATTGTTGATAGTGGTTGTTCAAAGCATATGACGGGTGATCGATCATTGCTAAAAAATTTCATTAAAAAATTCATGGGCACCGTTTGCTTCGGAAATGATAATTTTACATCTATATTCACAAAAAAAACAACATAGGCTTTGGTGATTATTTTACAGCGGCAATTACTACTTTTTGTCATGTATAATATGTTGAAGGTCTTGGACATAATCTCTTTAGCGTTGGACAATTTTGTGATGGCGATTTAGAAGTGGCTTTTTGTTCTAAGACATGTTATGTGCGTAATCTGGAAGGAGATGATTTGCTTGCAGGCGGTCGCGAATCAAATTTATATACTATCTCTATTTTTGACATGGCTGCTTCTTCACCCGTTTGTCCAATGTCTAAGGCAACTTCGACAAAGTCATGGTTATGGCACCGCAGACTCTCACATCTTAATTTTGGAATCATAAACGATCTTACCAAACTTGACTTGGTTGATGGTCTTCCAAAGTTTAAATATAGAAAAGTTCACCTTTGTTCTGCTTATGAAAGAGAAAAAAGCAAGAAAGCTTCTCATCCACTCAAATTAGTTCCAAGTGATCACTCCAAATTGGAATTACTTCATATGGATTTATGCAGACCAATGCGGGTAGCTTCGATCAATGAAAAGAAAGTATTTTCTTGTCGATCGTGGATGTTATTCTCGTATTTATGGTTTAATTTTTCATTAGAAGATGTAACTCAGAGTGATTATAAAGAAATTTATTGCTCAAAGCTCAACTGAATTATAAAGACAAAGTTTGCAAGATTCGTTCAGACTATGGTAATGAATTCAAAAATGCAACTCTTAAAACTCATTATGATAAGTTAGGCATCATGCAACAATTTTCAACTGCTCGAATGCCTTAGTAAAATGGAGTAGTTGAAAGACGTAATCAAACTCTTGTTGAAGCTACTCGTACGATGCTTATCTTTTCTCGATTACCTAAATTTCTTTGGGCTGAAGCAGTGGCTACCGCTCGTGTTTTACTCATATTCGATCAATCATTCCTTACACGACATAACAAAACAACTTTGGAGCTATTACATGGAGAAAGCGAATGTTGAATATTTTCATGTGTTTGGTTCATTGTGTTAATCCAACAAATGACGAATGATCTTGCAAGCAGTTTTTGTCTGTTTTTGGTCATTTAAGCTCGTTTTTAGAGGTAAAAGATATGTGTAATTAAGCACTTATCACACCCAATTTGCAATCTCAGCCCCTGTCTTTTTATTCTTGTAATACAAGTTGAGGTTTGGCAATTTTAGTCCCTCAAGTTGTATTTTCTTCATTTGGTTGACTTTTGACTTTGTTAGGGTTGACTTTCCTGCTGACTTTTTGACTTTGATTGACTTTGACTTCGATTTGACTTTGTCTTTTCCATTCCGTGCTCGGTTTTGTTTGTTTTTGGCTTTCTTTTTGTCCTTTTCTTGAATATCCGTTTCCTGCACAATACAAATGCAAAACATACAAATACGATGTATTTATGGTACATTTTTAGTCATTTAAGTCCGTTTTTAATGGAAAATGGTATGTGTAATTAAGCACATACCAGGTATCCAAAGGATTCCGGATTTGAACTAATTGCATATTTAGATGCGGACCATGCAAGATGTAAAGATGATTGTAAAAGTACATCAGGAGGATTGTAATTTCTAGGTGGAAAGCTCGTAAGTTGGAGTTAGAAGAAATAAGATTGTACTGTGATGTCTACTGCTGAGGCTGAATATGTTTCCTTGTCTGCATGCTGTGCACAAGTCATTTGGATGCGTACACAACTACTAGACTATGGATACAAATACAACCGGATTCCGATGTATTGTGATTCCAAGAGTGCCATTGCTATCTCATGCAACCCAGTCCAGCATTCTAAGACAAAACACATAGACATCCGGTATCATTTTATTAAGGAACATGTTGAGAAGGGTACTGTGGAACTTTACTTTGTCGGGACAGAATACCAACTTGCGGATCTATTTACTAAAGCTCTTCCAAAAGAACGCTTTGAGTATCTAGTTCATCGCATTGGTATGAGATGTATGACTCCAACACAGTTGGAAAGCCTGACAAAGTCATCTTCTTGAAAAGATCATACATCAAAAACATGTAAATACATTTTTCAAAAACAGAAGAAAAAATTCAAAAATACAAAAATTCAAAAAGGTTTTTTTATTAAAAAAACACATAATTTAAAGATCACATGATTAGATTCATGATTCGAACTTTTTATAAAAAGCTTTCAATTGAAAATACGGAATCATAATCTAAGGGGGAGTAATTAAAAAAATTTCATTCATATACATCATTTCGGAAATAAAATAAAAACAATGATCTCTTAAATAAATTGAATTTGAAAAATGCTATATTTTCAAGGGGGAGTTTTAATTTTAAACTCAAACATCTTCATTTTTGGTAGGGGTGTCAAACGGGTTATCGGGTCGGGTTTGGGGCTTATCGGGTCGGGTCTATCGGGTTTTGAGAAATTAAAATCTAACCCGCAACCCGACCCTATAAGAAATCGGGTTAGTCGGGTTCGGGTCTATCGGGTTTCGGGTCTATCGGGTTGGGTTTATCGGGTTATCGGGTTACACACTAATTTAACCCACAAATTAACTCATTTAAAATATACCGCCTCACCACATTAACTTATATTCCATAGTTAGGACATAGGAGTAACATGGCAGCTATACACCTTTGGCACAATAAATAACGAACAACACAAGCATTAAGAAGTCCAGTTAGCGTGAAATTTCATTTGACAATAGGCATGCTTGTTTTACCATTATCAGTAGGCAGTAGGCACATTATGCAAATACCATATGAGTTTTAGCCAATCAATGTGATACACAAATCATATACTGTAAGTGGTAACTAATAAAGAAAGAAAAAAGACTTTGATCCTTGAAACAGTTTGATATATGTACACATTTTCTTCATCGTTGAGGTGACAACTGTTTTTATACAAGTGTAGCGTAATTAAAAGAAATGAAGTTCCGTAAAGATCCATATAATCATCTATATTCGTTAATGCTGAATCTACAAAATTTAGAGAAATATTCAAAGTTTGTATTCTTTCATTCTCTTTTGGAATCATCGTTACTAGAAATGCAGAAAGGCTAATATATATTATAGATTTGTTAATGGGTCATTATAGCTTATCAGGTTTATCGGGTCAACCCGATAACCCGATAACAAACCAATTAAAACCCTAACCCGACCCTATTAGGCTATCGGGTTTATCGGGTTGACCCGATAGACCCGATAAGCTAAGTTGGACCCGAATCAACCCGACCCTATAAGGCCTTATCGGGTTCGGGTCGGGTTCGGGTCGGGTCGGGTCAACCCATTTGACACCCCTAGAAAAGAACGCTTTGAGTATCTAGTTCATCGCATTGGTATGAGATGTATGACTCCAACACAGTTGGAAAGCCTGACAAAGTCATCTTCTTGAAAAGATCATACATCAAAAACATGTAAATACATTTTTCAAAAACAAAAGAAAAAATTGAAAAATACAAAAATTCAAAAAGTTTTTTTTTTATTAAAAAAACACATAATTTAAAGATCACATGATTAGATTCATGATTCCAAGTTTTTATAAAAAGCTTTCAATTGAAAATACGGAATCATAATCTAAGGGGGAGTAATTGAAAATTTTTCATTCATATACATCATTTCGGAAATAAAATAAAAACAATGATCTCTTAAATAAACTGAATTTGAAAAATGCTATATTTTCAAGGGGGAGTTTTAATTTTAAACTCAAACATCTTCATTTTCGGACTACGTGCTTAGTATGATTTCATTCCAAGGGGGAGTTTTTGATAGCATTGGTCAATTTTTGAAAAGTCATCATTATTCAAGGGGGTGTTTTTGAAAAATTTTAAATCAAAATTCAGAAAATAAATGAGTCTAATCGAGCATGAAAAACTAAAGGGACTGAAAGTGTAAATTCTGAATCTTTTTCGGTTGCTATAAAAGGAAGAAATGATTTTCATTTTAACTTTTCTTTCACCAAGTTCATTTACCGAGTTTGAGAAGAAAATTCAAGATTGTTTTTCGAAGCTCTTTACAGCGATCACTACGTCTTTTTTATCTCAAACGTAAGATTCATTAAGTTGTTATGTGATTAGATTCAGATCTAACATGTTTTGAATTACCGAGTTTAAACTCGGTAAGATTCATAGATTACCGAGTTTGAGAATAATTGAATTTTTAATCAAATCTTATGCTGACAGACGATAACAAATGAAATATTGTATGGCATTAACCAAATCATTGTTGAGAAAGCGTTCAGATATATTAATTCTATGTTGCAAATGAAACTCGGAAAAGATTGATGTTTATCGAGTTTGTTGAATATCGAGTTTGCTTTAATTGAATTATTTTTGGTATTAAAAGGCTCGAGGTTGATTTTTAAAACAAGACAAAGGGTTTTCACTTTTATCTCTATTGTCTAAATTCAGTAAAAGTCAAAATGTCAAAATCAGTAAAGTCAATAAGTCAAAAGTCAGTAAAGACAAAAAGTCAAAATCAGGAACAATAAGCTTTGTGGATAAGTGAATGCTTTTGATGATTCATGCTCGTCTGTCTGTGGAACAAAACGATCAGTTTCTCATGTGTTTTTTTTTTACAAAAACAAAAGAAAAAAATTGAAAAATACAAAAAATCAAAAAGATTTTTTATTATTAAAAAACACATAATTTAACGATCACATGATTAGATTTATGATTCCAAGTTTTTATAAAAAGCTTTCAATTGAAAATAGAGAATCATAATCTGCGAGGGAGTAATTGAAATTTTTTTATTCATATACATCATTTCGGAAATAAAATAAAAACAATGATCTCTCAAATAAACTGAATTTGAAATATGCTATATTTTCAAGGGGGAGTTTTTATTTTAAACTCAAACGACTAAGCGAAAAATCTCATTTCGACTACTTGCTGATATGATTCATTCCAAGGGGGAGTTTTTGATAATGGTGAACAAATTTTGAAATGACTTCATTACTCGAGGGGGAGTTTTTGAAAAAATCAAAATCAAAATTCGGAATGTAAAACTAAAGGGACTGAAAGTGTAATTTCTGAATCTTTTCGATTGCTACATAAAAGGGAAGAATTGTTTTTCATTTTAACTTTTCTTTCACCGAGTCCTCTTATCGAGTTTGAGCAGAAAATCAACGAAAGCCTTTTGAGTTCATTACAATGATTACAAACGTTTTTCTTTCTCAAACGTAAGTTGTTAAGTGTTTTGAATTAGATCTAACATGTTTTGACTTATCGAGGTTAAACTCGGTAACATTCATATACTACCGAGTTTGTGAATTTATTGAATTTGTGTTAAAAGTTATGATCAAAGACGATACCAATGGATTATTGTGTGAAGTTAACTAAACCATAACTGAGAAAACGTTTAGACATATAAATTCGATGAAAAAATTGAAACTCGGAAAAGATTGAGGTTTATCGAGTTTGATGATTATCGAATTTGATTTGATGGTATTATTTTTTGGTATTAAATGACTTAAGTTTTGGTTTTTCAAACAGACAAAGGGTTTATCAATTTTATTACTTTTGTCTAAACTCAGTAAAAGTCAAAATGTCAAACTCAATAAAAATCAAAATGTCAAATTCAGTAAAGTCAAAAAGTCAAAATCAGGAACAATGAGTTTTGTGGATAAGTAAATGCTTTTGATGATTAATGCTTGAATGTCTGTGGAACAAAAAGATCAGTCTCTCATGTGTTTTGGAAAAATCAAATGATTGTGAAAAAGAAATCAAGTTTTTATGAATTCTAAGCCTTGGGTCAAATATGTCTATTCGTAATTATTTAAGTGGTCTAAGTCATGTCCGGTTTTGACCGTTTTCTGCAATGAACAGAATGAGGAGTGAGCGACTTAGTGACCATTCAGTTATTGAATTAGATGTGTTTATCTTCATTGTTTAGGATTCATGACAAAAAAATGAAAGTGGAAAAGTTTTTATAACTTGAATCTGAAAATCCAAGTCTCAATTGTTTAAGTGGTCTAAGTCATGTCCGGTTTCGGCCGTTTTCTACAATGAACAGAATGAGGAGTGAGTGACTTAGTGACCATTCAGTTGTGGATTTGTGATTGTCTAATTCAATGTTATCATTATAGTGAAAGTTTCTAACAAATGATTTCTGGAAAAAGTTCTTAAAATCTGTAATTGTGTCAAAATGATACTCTTTCACAAAAACGGTTTTAAGAAGTTGTATGATTTCTCTTTCATTTTTCATAAAAGAGTCTTGATTCAAAATCAAAAGAGACATCTTCTTCATTCTTGAAAGAGTATCATGTCACAAAGAATTTCTGGTGAGGATATTCTAAAAACAGAATGAGAGAGCTAAATCTATACGCGAAAAAGCAAATCAAAAGTGTGTTCGAAAAAGAATTGCCAGAACACACAAAAATGATAAATCAAAAGAACAATTCGAATAAAGCGTATGGCATGTGCTAGAAAAATCGTGAACGAGCACATGAGAAAGAAACTGATCAAAAATATGTTCAAAAAGAATTTCCAGAACATATAAAACAGACAGAGTGGAAAAAGACAAAAATGTCAAATGAATTATTTGTTATCTAACCTCTTAATTTTATTCATTCAGTAATCATCATGGCACAACAACCACATGCATCTGATGTCATAGGAATCAACGAACTGTGTCCACCAAACACACGATATGATCTAAGGATGCCACAAGAAGATTGATCTTGAACAGTGCAATGATGTCCTCCCCGATAAGCAAAATACTGACGAATATCATCAAGAATCATCCTTTACGATTTAGTATTGCTGCTTCTTCATCTGTACCATGGATCTATATGACACAGTTCTGGCATACTTTGAAGGAAGATGGATCAAAGTATAGGCTCCCATTTATGCTTGACAAGAAAAAGCTTTCTCTTACACTAGATGACTTCAGGACAATCTTTCACTTACCACAAGCAAATGCCAACAATCATGATAGCTTTGTGCCACCACCATCATTTTTAGACATGGTTCCATTCTATAAACAACAATTGGGCTTTACAATGGAGCTGAAGACATCATCAACCTTTAAGACAACTGGTCTTCTGCAGCCATGGCAAACGTTATGCAAGATATTTTCCAAATGCTTGACAACACGTGTCACTAGATGGGATCAACTGCCATTGAAGATAATGCAAATGATGTATTGCTTTGTCAATAAAATTCATGTGGATTATGCGGAGCTGCTATGGGAAGGACTTTACTATTCTCTTCATCATCCAACATCTTCGATTCCTTATCCAAGATTTACAAAGATCATCATTAGTCATTACAAGACGTAGTTTTTCCTGACATTTCATAGATGTGCTCAGACATGTATCACAATCTCAAGATGGATAGAATTACTAGAGGAGAGAAATGAAGTCGTTTGAGATGCCTCAGGGGAGGACAACAAAATAAAATTTGGCATGGCAATGCTAGATTGGATGATACACGTGAAGGAGAATGAAGCACATGGAGCATTATAGGATGTATGCGGAGGTGTTTGGGTTAGATGTTCCTCTGACTCAGTCACAACCGACTGAGTCTACCCAAGGAACGCATAGGACACCTAGCGCCCCTAGGTCACCTAACCCTAAAATGGATGCAGCAGAGTCAAGTGCTCCAAAACGGTCTATTGTGATTCATTTTCGTCTTCCTGAAAGGAGATCTACACGTCTAACTCCACCAGCTCCAGTGCCAACTGTTGATAAAGCAGATGAAATGATTTTACAAGATACATTACAAGTAAGTCTTGCTGAGCACAAAAGTCGAGAAGAGCAAGAAGCTAGAGAAAATGTGGAACTAGTTAACAAGCACTTTGCGTCTGTAGAGATTGAAAAGATGGTGGAAGGACCAGAGAATGTTATTGATGATAGTTTACCCCCTAGGAATGATGAACCAAATATTCTCGGCACTAGGCTAGAGCCCAAGAGTGATAAGGAAAGTCCGGAGGTGGAGATCACTAATGATGAAGAGGTGGAAATTACTAATGTTGTCATACCTGTGAATGTTAATGAAGAGGAGGAAGAAATAACTGATGAAGTGTATGAATTAAAGCGAAGGGAGAAAGGGAAGATTGTAGAGGAGTCTAGGAGTACACCATTCCCCACACCAATTAGATCTCCTAGGATTCATACTGATCTCGTATCTTCGGATACTGAGAAACTCCAGGAATTGACGGTAACTGATACTAAAACTACACCATCATCAAGATCACCCAGCACCAACTTATCTAAAACAAACCGACTTCTATCTTTATTCAAAGCCAAACCTGCTCGTTTCAAACGATACAAGAATTTCTTTCAGGAGTTACAGGGACGTTATACATATTTGTTTGAACATCTGAAAGCAAGGTTTCTGTCAAGGAAGTCATTTGATACTCTTGCTGATCATCTCCAAGAAGTAATGGTCGAATCATTACCCACTATGGTAGATACGCATATTAAGGAGCAAGTTAAAAAGCAAGTTCCTGAGCAGGTTCGAGATCAAGTTCCAGTGTATGTTGCGGAAGGGCTGATTCTGGAAAGACAAAAGACTAAAGAAGAGATGGAACGGATGATTGCTAAAGCTATTTTACAAGAGCGTGGGAATATACAGGCTGAAATTTCCTCACAAATTCAGAACGCTATTGATAATCACATTCCTTCTCAAGTTGATGCGTCAGTAAGAAGTTATATGTCTGGACATATTCTTCATGTTCATCCAGTTCAATCACAAACACCCTCTGTTCCAGAACAACAATATCAACTGTATCTTTCCATGAAAAATGATCCTCAGTTGCAGCAACAAGACATAGCAATATGGCTTGCACTTCAGATGAAGTTTGAGAATCTTCAGGTACCACAAACTATATGTAGACCTTCTACCGTTTGCCCAAGAGATCAGGACGATCCTCATGATGATGCTCATCCTGATGGGGAGAATAGTGCAAAGCGGCAGAAGACATCTGAGTATGAAGCACATGTGTCTAGAGAGTCATCGTTTGGACAAGTCAATGAAGAGGAACGAGGTCCATCAACTTCAGGTAATCAAGAGCAAGTAGATGATTATGATTTTTAGACTAATTCGTATGCTTCAGATGATGATGAAATACCGATGAAGCAAGTGTCACAAGATATTATGGAAGAAGTATCACTGACTATTGATGAAGCAAAGTTAAAGAAAATGGCTGATGAGATGTTCAGACAAAGATGTACTTCAGGAGATGAGCATCAATATCATATTGATCTTTGGGAAAGTAGAAAGGAAATTATTATCTCTCCACATCCATGAAAGACCAAACCTCTAGTTCAAAGCTGTCAAAGAGATCCTGAAGCTCCAACACTATCTCTAATAAATCAAGATCTTTTGTATCTTAAGAAAGGAAGTTCAGGGCCCGAGAAGATAGTATTGTCACTTCACAAGTTTCCTGCAATTATCTTCAATGATAATGATATTTGTAACACCCCCAAAATTATGACAACGCAGCGGAATACCACATGGGGTGCTACTTCATAATACACAGCGCTAGATACAAGAGAACGACCTCTAAAAGTGTCGTTTGTAAAACAATCTCGTTGATTTTCTGAAATCAAAATAATAGTTGTCCCATAATTGCATCACCATGAAAAACTTGAATGTAAAGACTCCAATGCACATCAAATAATCCAAGCATCTAATTTACCTGAGAAAAACATGCTTAAAAGTGTCAACATTAAAGTTGGTGAGTTCATAGGTTAGTTTAAGTATGAATGTAAGTTTCAACAAATATATTTATCCACTGTGTCAT
>BQNB010150980.1:0-12776 GCA_026074375.1 Tanacetum coccineum
TGCGAAATGTGGTTTTGTTTTTGGGACAAGATATGTGCTTATGACTGCTATGTGAATATTATGTGTTGCATGATTGTTTAGATTAGATGGGTATGCCTACCCAGTATTTGTGTGATATTTGGAGCGGATGGGTACGCCTACCCTAGTTTGTGTGTGATCCTGCCCTAATTTTAGTGCTCCAGCTGGTAGGCCCTTTAGGTGCGTAAGTGACATATGGTGATTGACTAGCGGGGATGCTATGTCAGGGATTGTTTGCATATATTCACTGTCATATAGCACCATTGTCCATTGTTTGAAATATTGGCACAGCTTTTGGGTTTAAGGTCAAACCTACGAGCTCACCAACATTATTGTTGATGTTTCCGAGTATCATTTTCAGGTGTGTCAAATCAAAGGTATATGAATGGTATTGAAAGAACAAAGATGTAACCCAAGGGAACTGAGTCGAGATGGGTTTTAATTATTTGGTTTTGTCAAGTTTTAACTTGTAAAATTTATGTAAATCTAAGTTTCATTATTGTAAATTGTAATGTGTATGATTTTGTATTTTGTGCGATGAACGGTATTGTCGCATCCCGTATTTCTGCCACTGACGAGGTGTGACACAAAGGATCAAGGGTATCTGATTCACATGAAGTATCCTTACTTTTACCCTTGAGATCTCCCAACTGAGCTTGCAACCATTCGCACTTTTGTTGCATGTCATTATAAGCTTTATCATACGAGATCTTGTCATATTTGCATTCTTAACATTTTGTGTACCAATTATTCTAAAGAACATCATATTCTTTTTCCTTTTTAATAATGCAATTTTCAAGTTTTTCTTTCATACGATCAAGCTCAGTTTGGAGATTTCATGTATCTACAATAGAATTACTTTGCACAATAGACGTAATATCCTAACTGACAACTGCTCTCAAGAGACGCTTAATTAATTCCAAAGCCTTGTGCTTAGCAAGAGATTCATCAGCTTCTTTTGCAAGAGATTCGAAGTCTCGAACAAATTTAGTTGCTTCCTTTAAAAATTGTATTTCTAAATTTTAATGTCTAGCATCAACTTGGTTGACGATAGAGAAAATTTCATCTTTTACAATTTTGTGAATCTGTTGATGAGCCGTAGATGACCAATTGTGTATATCTAATGTCATTTTCTGTTTACAACACGTTGAAGAGTCACAATGGTGCTTTTTACCTAATTTAAAAATTTTTGTGCAACACTTGGAGAAGTATCGTCCGAAAACTCTTCATTTGTTATTGAAATTGATTTTGAAACAGTGGCCGTTTTGGAAGTATTTAAAAACTACCACTCTTCACGTGACTTGGCCTTTTGAGAAACAAAAACCCCTGAAAGTTGATTAATCTTTGCATAATTTGCCGGTTTTATTTATTTGTTCAATTGTTTCATTTTTAAGCGACTCTCTTGAGCAAGTTGCAGTGTCTCCTCCGAATCATATACAACAGGAGGATCATGCTTTTCTAATAGTACATTGCCATTATATTTTTTGAACGGCGAAATTTTATTAAACTACTACACACGCTGAAAGACCAATTAACAAAGAAATAATTGGGGATTTTTAACCACATCAACCCAAGAGAAACGACGAATGACAACAGTTACTACACCAGTTGAAAGCACA
The DNA here is from genome assembly GCA_026074375.1 of Tanacetum coccineum. NCBI lineage: Eukaryota > Viridiplantae > Streptophyta > Magnoliopsida > Asterales > Asteraceae > Tanacetum > Tanacetum coccineum. The sequence goes on from BQNB010150980.1 coordinate 1,638, forward strand.
AAAAACTATATCATCAAAAATCTCTAAACGTCTAGGAGGAGAATCCTCAAAAAAGGAACGATTTCTAAAGCTCTAAATAAACCACCAAGCAACGAAGAAAACACCCTCCAATATAGATTTAACCTTGGAAGGGAGCCAAATCGAAAGAACTTTGCCATTATACTTTGTTGTTTTTGCTGAGCTTGCTTGAGATAAAAAGGATTCTGATAACCTAAAGCCGTATTCTGTTCGGTGTGGTAAAACGAGTTTGGCTTAGGTGAAAGCATGTGCATCGTTTGATTCGATTGACCCGTTTTGACCAAAATATTATCTAATTCCTTTATCATATTCTCAAGTTGAATTTATTTAAAAGTAAGCTCGTCTTCGAGTATTTTTGAAATAACTTTAAAACTTTTATTTCTTCTTCTTGACGAGAAAAACAAGTTGATTTTTCTTTGAAAGCTGGTTATATAAAATTTGCAATTTCCTATTCAAATTCGTATCATTTTAAGCATAACTAATGAAGTGCATTTATCTTTTAGTAGTACATGCTCTTTGATAAAAACAGAATTTTGATAACACCTTTCAAGTTTGTCATATTTTTTTTATTGATTTCAAAACACTTTTATTAATTTTTATATCTAGCAAGCTTAGTGGTTAATTCAGCATTTGTTTCTTTCAGATTGCGATTGACCGAGTTGACTGTCTCAACTTTAGTAGCTAAATTATTATATAATGAATCATATAAATCATGCGTTTCCTCAGTAGTAGCAAGATGTTGTTCTACTATTCCCCCCACTTTATTCCACATTAGAAACGGTAAAGATAACATTACTGTCATTCTGTTGAACTTGGTGTAGTTCTAGAATAGGTTCGAGTAGTTCAGTATACTGCTCCTCTTGAGTAAACATACTAGATATCTCATTATTATAGCAATTTTCATATTTGTGTACCTCAGTTGATCCATCTGAATCATAAACGGGAGCTTTGTCAGTCTGAGTACCTAATGTCGATGCATGCTGCAAATTAGCCATCAAAATGCAGTGTGCAGGGGATGACGTTCGCTCATTCTTTTTCAAGATCTCCTGCAGCCAGCCATCACTCAAACTCTTCATCTTTAAAGTTGGATTCAGCTTCTCTCATTTTGAGCAATCAGCAACTGAGTCTGAAGATAAGCAGCATCCCTTCTGACTGTGTAGTTCCTAGAAGGATGACCCAATCCTCTGTAGTTGTAACATCTTATCAGATTACCATTATTTCTAATTGCATTACCCTCAGCATGTGCTGCAACAACATTACCATTCCTATTTGGTTTCAGATTCTGATTAGCAATCCCCGAAACAACAATAAGCCCATTCTGATTTCTAGCATTTTGAATACCCAGATTCTGAACTGCATTCTGAACAACCTCATTCCTGACAGTCTGTACTGCATTATATCCATTCTGATTCCCAACATTCTGCCCAGCATACTGTCTAAACTGATTCCCATCATTACCTCAAACCATCTGCAATTAGTCTCTGACCCAAATTCATACCCGGAAATGTGCATCTTCTGCCTATTTACGATGGTTTTGCAGAAATTTCGATGGTTTGTTGTTGTTGGTTGGTGTTGAGTAGTTTAGTTTAAATGCCTTAGCCATTAGAACAAGTGCCATATTCATTGCAGTTATGGGATATGTAATGTCTTCGGGATTTGGCATTGGTTGTTGCATGTAGCTCATGTTGAATGATGGTTGTGGGTTGAAGTTGTTGTTGGGTTGAGGTTGTTGCATGTAGGTAACCGGTGATGGTTGGTCTTGGTGAAACACTGGATAGTTGTAAGGATTGTTATAATTTTCCATAAGTGCCAAAGGATCATGTGCTCTTGCAAGTCGTTCTGCCCTTAGTTCATTTACCTCCATCAGATTGTATTTTAAGAAATCATACAACTGAGTGTAATCTACTTCATGTAAATACTTTGTTTGGTGAACAAATGTAACATGTCGTCTCCATTCTGGTTGTTGGTTGTTTAGGAACTTGAGATTGTTAGCAATATTTTCTAGAAAATGTTTGTTTCTTTTGAAGTCATTCATTAACTTGGAGAAGCGATGATAGTAAGACTCAATAGATTCCTCATCGGTAGAAGTAAACCTTTCCCATTCGTTAAACAACTTAGCCTTTTTCTCTTGAATTCCAATATCCAAACCTTTCATCATTTTTTGAACACGTAACAAGATTTCCTAAGCAGTTTCACAACTATCAACAGCAGCATAGATGTCTTCAGGAAGACCCATGTGTATAGTCTGAATGGCTTGATCATCTGCCTCCATTTGCTTTACCTTATTTTCAGTAAGTTCTTCATCAGTCTGCTCATGAAAAGTTTCAGCAATAGGAACTTCACTGTCTTGGTCACCTGGTTCAGGAATCATTCGTCGGACATATAGACCATTCAGAATGGAATTGTAGATTAACTTTCCATTTGGTTTCTCTTTGCATAACGAAGAAGACGAGAAGACTATGGAACATAGTTGTCTTTGTTAAGCATAGGTGGACGGTTTTTGGAACCAGCAGCATAAATGTCTTGTTGAGTCGACATTGCAAAAGAGATGTGAAATGATAATCAAGGATTATTTTAGTGACTAGTGATTATGAGTTGTTCTTGATTAAGTTTAAGTCTTTGAGAAATTCAGTGTTTAAATCACCTAAGGTAATGGTATAAATCGCCCCAAATTCTGTGGTATAAATCATCTCTAAATTTGGTATAAATCGTCCCAAGTAAATGGTATAAATCGCCTCCAAATTTGGTATAAATCGCCCCAAGTAAATGGTATAAATCGCCTCCAAATTTGGTATAAATCGTCTCCAAATTTGGTTTAAATCGCCCCCTAGTTAGGTATAAATCGCCCCCTAATTTCGGTATAAATCGCCTCAGAAGAGTGTATAAATTACAGGTATCAGGATGTATAAATCGCGGGTATCTGGACAAAATGTACTTTTTTTGCTTTTTGTACCTTTTTCGTATCTTCTTCTTCACACCGATAAGCACCACGAAATACCACCAAAATAAGCAAGAATAAGCACTAGATTAAGCTCTTTTGACACCGAATAGGCCACGTAAAAAACACTAAAATAAGCTCAAATAAACTCGTTAAAAATACTCTTTTTCTAACCGAAAGTACTAACCGAAATAACAAACCAAAGATCCTTTTAAAACACAAGAATAAGCTATAAAGCTATTCAAATAAGCCACGAAGAAGAGAAATGAGAACAAAACTATAAGCTTTTTGAGAGAAATGAGAACAAAACAAAGAAGACGATATGTTTGTTTCCAAGCTCAAATAATGCTACAAAAGAAAAAGAGAAACGAAAGATAAAACCACAAAATAAGCTCAAATAAGCTTCCAAACAACTCGAATAAGCCACTAACAACTCCTTGGATCTTGATACCACATGTTAGGCTATCATTCATCACCAAAACACACAAGATAAGAAAAGTCTTAGAAAGAGAAAGAGGTTTTAGAGAGAGAAATAAAAGAAAGAAAATTGGTGACTTCTATTATGAGAAAATGAGAAGCAACACACTTCCTAACAAGCTAGGAAAGGTTTGTATACCCTAGAGAGGGACGGACCTAACGTGGGCTTTCTAAGGCCTTATTTGGCCGAATACAAAGTAACAAATGGGCTTTAGCCCGAAACCTAGGCCCAATTAACTTAAGTTAATTCCCGAAAACTACGTTTTTTTATACAAGGCTCAGGAATTATAATGACCGTCACTTTACATAAAAACACGGTTAACAGTCGTTGTCTCATTTCTCGAACTTCTTTTGCAACATTCTCGTTGTGTTTGAGAAATTCATACAATAGATTAAAGTTAACATTGTGCAGATCTTTAGCTTGCTTAGCAGCTGTGACAACCGACTTAATCACATTTGGCGTGAAGATGATTCACAAACTTTGTGTTGACTTGAATCTTTGTCATGGTCATATGGATGATGTTCATGTCATTGATAAATTTAGCATATCTCCAATAGTATGAATGAATTGACTCTCCTGGCTCAGATGTGAATCTGTCAAATTCATCATATAGCTTTGACTTACGTTCTTGAAGTGTCAGCTCTGTACCTTCCATCAGTTCTTTGACCCGATCCTATATTTCTTTTTCAGTTTGATAATGGTTGATAAGAGTGTATATGTCGACTAGTAACCCGAGAAGAATAATGTTAGTAGCTTTGATATCACAAATGTATCTTATCTTTTCTTCAGTAGAAAGATCTGCCAATGTTTACGTTTTTCATCTAGAGCACCATTAACACCTGAAATAGTAATCTCCTTCTTGAATTCAAACGGACCATTTTTGATTGAATCAATTAACCTTTCACCATTCTCCCTTCCTTTAATATAAATCCATATACGAGTCTTCCAACTATCATACATGCCTTTCTCAAGTATTGGGGGTCGTTTTTCAGCAACTGCAGCAACAACATTTTCAGCCATTGTCTCCATTGATGAATTGATTTGTTATGAAATGATATTAGTAATGACCATTGCAATGATTAGGAAGTGTTATGTTGTGTTTTTGTTGTTGTTTTAAGTGATTAAGTATGTTACTTGTGAAGTTTAAAGTCCTCTAAGTCCATAAAGTCTTGATCTTTGAAGTCTCAATGTCAACTGTTAAGTAAAATAAGCTAAACCATAAACTCTCTTTCTTAAATTGCAAAATGGAATGTTAAATCGCAAATTTTGATAAGATCTTAAATCGTAAATTCAGTTTGAACTTAAATCGCTTTTTGAATTTCTAAATCGCAAATGAGAATATAAAAGACTATAGTTTCGGCTTAACCTTAAATCACAATTTTTATTTCGCAAATATTTAAATCGCTTTTTACAAAATTCCAAAATGTGAAATAACTTTTTAAGGTTAAATCGCAAAATGTTAAACAGCAATGTGCTATTTTGCAAAATTGTAAACCTTAAAAATTATTTCCGCGATCTAAACCGCAAATAAATCGCAAGTTTCAAATTGCAAGATTATATTTTAGGATTTGAATTTTGCAAAATGTTAGTTACACAACCTTGCCAAGTCCGTCCGATTGTTTAGATCCACTTAAATCGCATATCTTATTTCGCTTTTTACTCAAATCGCAAATGACTTATTTCGATTTTTTGAATTTGTAAATCACTTTTTATCGAAACAATTTAAATCACTTAAGTCCAAATTTTTGATACTTATCAAACTTTTGTAGTTAAACCATAAACAATTCGAAAATTCTACCAACAATGTAAATCGCAAAAGTGAAACGTGACAAAGGATTTGAAACACACAAAAAACATCACTAAATCATCCTATGGCTCTTGATACCAATTGTAGAATATACAATTACTATATCATTAACATAACAACAAGTTTTTAACATTTTTTTGGCATACTGAGATTTATATTTTGATCTCTTGGCTCTAGACTCGATTAGTGCGCTTTGGTTTCAGTGATCGAAGGCTGGAGCAGACTGCCACCTTTTCAATATCAACGTTCTCGGAGTGAGAGTTCAATAGATAACATGTTAATCTCCTTGAAAAATGAGACAAGAATATTTTGATAGAAACTTGAATGGCTAGGAAGGGTTGTGCATTGCATCACTAGGTCCATGATGACAATCTGCAATACCAGACATCATCGTGTGATTCTGATAGCATATCTATTGATCTGGTTTTCGTCTGAGTGTGTGGAGGGCTACTTCTTTTCACCTTTTACATAACTTTTCTTTTTCATTCTTCAACCCCTTTAATATTTTTCAAGACTTCCTTAGTAACACCATGTTGTGATTCTTCTGGTGCTAGCTCATGCCTTAGACCACATTGTTCCCTTTTCTCATTCATATTTAAATCATACCTAAAGACTTCTAATCTAACTATGGAATGTCCCTGGGTAGATCTGTCCAGTTCTGGTTAGATCATAGGACTAATACCTAACATTAAACACCTTATGACTTCATACACATCGTGACATAGTTGGTTGTTAGGTATTGAGATTGAAATCATGAAACCTTGTTTAAAAATCAATCAAATTGTTCGATATAAATTAAAACGTTTGACTTTTTAAAAGTTTTATTTTGAATACCCCCCTACACATGTGCTTCATGTATTTCAAATTAAAATACCGTATTAGTGCTTGAGTAGTGGAGATTCAAACCATAGGTGAACACGCGCCTTGTGATCTTTCACACCAATAACGCAATTATCTTTATAGTTTTTAGTAAGTTATAAACTTTATTTTGCGCACATATAGGTAAACGTGAAGGCACTTTGAGTCTTTAGATCGCATTACATTTTTTCTAGATCACATTTTCTCCCCTTATTGACAATAATAAATTGCATGTTATATTCAATACAAATTGATTAAAAAATTTGTGACATGAAAAATTCCAACGAGGAGAAAAATGTTTAAGCATGAATATTATGGAACATTTTTCTTTTGTCCTCCCCTCCTCAATTTCACATAATCATGACACCACTTATTAAAGAAGTGACACTATATGTAGGATTGAGGGTGAGTCTGTGTTAAGCACACAATTTTAAAAGATTATGAAATGACATTTCATTTGAATATTTCTTGAAAAATTGTTCTCAGACACTGCATGTTTTAGACGCACTAAAATATGACATGTCAGAATGTGTCCAGAAACATTAAAATCTAGCTCCCCCTCAAAAATTGATTCACTTATTAAAAATTGATCTACTTTTGAAAGTTTCGTGAGGAAGGGAGTGTTGAACACACAATTTTTAAAGATTTTGAAAGAAAACCTTTGAGAAATTATTGAAAAATTTGTGTTCAACGGTTTTTAAAGCCATTGTTACTTAAGCTCTAAATACTTTGAATGTCTTTGATATCGACTTGTTGTATATAAGCGGCTCAAGTCCGAGAAGGTGTAAACTTCTCGTTGTGAAGGATAAATGTGCGTGCACCACATTCTCCTTTGACATTTTGATCCGGGTTGCAATCTAAAAGTGATTCCAAGCCATTAGAAAATTTAGAAAAGACATGTTTTAAAGCATTTGAAACTTTGCTCAATTTTATTTACATTACCACGAGTCATATTAGTCAACATTTCTAGATACCTAAATATTATCGATTTCAAAAGACATGTTGAAAAGATTTTTTTTTGGTATTTTTGAAAGTATTTTCGATTTTATATTTTGTTTTTATAGGTTTTATATTTTTATATTTGATTTTTCAATAATTATTACATGTTTGATGTTTGATATAAGTAGTTTCCTTTGTTAGAACCTCCAATTCTTATAGAGTCAAACATCTCATACAGAGTCGGCCTACTAAATACTCAAACCTTTCTTTTGAAAGAGCTTTCGTAAATAGGTCTGCTAACTGGTATTGTGTTCTGACAAAGTAAAGTTCAACAATACCATTTTCGACCTGTTCTTTTCTCAAGTGGTACCGGACTTTGATGTGCTTGGTGCGGGAATTCTAAACTAGGTTGCATGAGATGGCTATGGCTGCCTTTGAGTCACAATACATATATATTTTATCGAAGTGAAAGCCATAATTTTTCAGTTAAGTTCTCATCCATAAGGCTTGAGCACAACCAGCATAATAGAGAACGCATACTCGACAATGGTTTTGTTGGACACTAATCGCGTGTGCTGCATCTTAGAACGACCAACTTACTATCTTTGTCACAGGATGTACTCTTACACAATGAATAGTATACTTAGCAATCCTGAGTGATCATCATCTGAAAAGGCGATTAGTTCAAAACCGGTGTCCTTCAGATACCAAAGTCCCATGTGAATGGTCTTCTTAAGGTATCGAAAGATCCGTAAGACTCCTTGAGGTGCTTTTCTGTAGGTCTTGCGTGATAACGTGCACAAAAACATGTTGCATATACAATATATGGTCTACTTGCTATCAGATACATGAATGACCTGGTCATGCTATGATATTTCGTTTGGTCTATGGGAGTTCCACTTAAATTTGCATCAAGCTTATGTGTTGTAGCCATTGGTGTACAAAGGCTATCACGTTTGTCTATACCATGCTTCTTTAAGATTTCCAAAGCATACTTAGACTTGTTGATAAAGATACCTCTTAGGGATTGATGGATCTGAAGTCTAAGAAAGAACTTTATTTCCCCATCATAGACATTTCAAATTTGCTTTGCATTAGTTTTTCAAAATGTATTGAATATTTTTGGATGTTTGACCAAAAATTAGATATCATCACATAAAAATTGCACAATCAATCAAAAATGTCTTCCCCTTTATATACCAGGAATTTAGAGAGTTATTGTATCATGCTCTTAGAGCTTATTTTAGTGCATAAAGTGTTTCCCTAAGACGGTAGACTTTTTCTGGATGTTCTGGATCAACGAGTCTAACCGGCTGACTAACATACACTTCTTCTTTCAGAGAACCGTCGAGAAATGCAGTCTTGACGTCCATCTGATTGACTGTGAATGACTTGTGTGCAGCATAGGCGATGAACATTTTGACGACTTCCAAACGAGCTACTAGTGCGAATGATTCTTCAAAATCGATTTCCTATTTCTGTTTGTATCCTTTAGCTACCAGACGTGCTTTGTTGGGAATAACAGTCTTGAGACTAATTTCATTTATATTGAGTCAAATTACTTTCTCCGATACAAAACTTGTAGACTTCATTAAATTCTTGTATAACCTAGAATAACTGATTAAAAGATGTTTCATCATATGTTGCATATTCACTAAGAATATCAAAATTTCTAGCTCATTCAAATAAAAATTAGAAAGGAGCCAAAATCTACAATTTTAATGTCAGAGTATTTAAAAAAAATGGTGTCTTTTACAAAACTCTTTGCAAATATATGTTAGTTTCAATACCTTTTGTATAAATGAGGGTGTGTTTGGTTTGAGGGTTTAGATTTTAGATTTGAGAATTCAAGTAAAATATGTCATTTGGTTTGAAGGTGTAAGATTTGGCATTAGGATTAAATCCAAAAATTCAGGCATGGACAATTTCCACTCATATACTTAGAAGTTCTGACTTTCTTTTACTTTTGTGGGCCAATTTACCTTTTCACTCTCTTTTTTTTCTTTAATAATATTTTATATAATGTATTTCTAAATCTTATTTTTAAACCAAACATCATTTTTTAAACCTTTATCTATCACACGTTTTACTTTTCTTTCAACTCGATACTAAATCCTAAAGTCCCGTATAAACCAGACGGCACCTAGGTCAAATGTCTCCAGTCAAATGAAAACAAAAATGGACCCACCCAGGTCAAATGTCTCCATGATTTACCACCATTTAGGACATACAGAAAAGTTCTATGTAGAACACTATTTAATTAAAGAATAATCAACTTCATCTTAACCATCCATTTTTTCTATCTAATGGTTTAGATTAATTCATATTTTAATTTAATTAAAAAACACACTTTCATCTTATTTTTTTTAAATTAAATATCTCACAAACCGTTAATCGTTACGCAAAACGAAACATACCATCGCGACGAGAATTAAATCATCTTTCTATAGAGGGGCACTTCTATATACTTTCGACGAACTTTTTTTTCAGTCACGTCTATCACATGTGATTTTTTCAGACGTGACTGAAAAAAATTCAAAAAAAAAAATATGTCGAAAATATATAAAATTCCCCTATAGAAAAGATAAAAAAAATACCGTCGCGATGGTGTATTTTTTTCGTACACGTAAAATTTAATTATACCATCGCGAACGAGAATTAAATTATTTTTTTAAATTTCATCCCAGAAAAAATCAACACGTGATTCGAAAATCAACATGGTGATTTCTTACATTAAAAAATCACACTTAAAATAGTAAATTCCACATGCGATTTTATGAACTTATAAATCACACGTGATTTATTACTTTAAAAATCATAAGTGAAATTTGTGAAATCACATGCAATTTTATCAAAATAGCACGTGATTTTTAAAACAACAAATCACAAGTGATTTTACAAATCACGTGTAATTTTTTTTGGCGGAAATTTTAACACTAAAAAGTCGTCAAAAGTATATGAATACGATTTTATAGTTACGTCTAAAAAATCACATGTGATTTTATGAAATCATATGTGATTGTGCTACAAATCACATGTGATTTTTTCAGACGTGACTGAAAAAAAAATCGAAAAAAAGTTCGTCGATAGTATATAAAAGTGCCCCTCTATAGAAAAATAATTTAATTCTCGTCGCGATGATTTACCGTTTGCAAGATATTTTAATTTTAAAAAAGAGGTAGAAAGTGAAGTTTTTTAATTGTTTTTTTATTTGATGAAAAATGGATGGCTAGAATGTGTTTTTTTGTTCTTTGAGATAATATTGTTCTATCATGATCTCACCTCATAGTGATTAATACTTAATACCAATAAAGAGAAGATTTTATTCATGATCGATCGACTATCGAAAATATTTGATTGAACAAACAAACAAGAAAAGTACAACAATGACTTCGGACAAGTGTAAACCATAGCAACATGCATGATCACTTGTGAATCTACATGTTAGACACGTGGTTCCATGCGCCTTAATTCCAAATCCTCTTAAATTTACTCTGCATTGCATCAGCATCAATTGCATCATCACTCTCAATTGCATCATCACTCTCAATTGGATCATCACTCTCAACTGCATCATCACTTTCAACTGCATCATCAATCTCAATTGCACCAGCACACTCATAATCAATTGCAAATTTGCACGTCAGGCACTTAAAGATCATCTTAGACTTGAGGGTCTCGCTACATCTTTCGCAGCAACCATGATATGTTGTCCCTTGAATTAAGGACACACGGTGGTGAGGGTGACTTTCAATCTCATACGTCCCTCCAAACTTGACATTGATAAAGTCATAGACACCTTTCATACGCTTGCGATATATAGCTTGCTCGCATTCTTGTTTTATTGGCACGCAAGCCGTATGCATAGACTCAGCACACGTAGTGCAGTGATAAAACCAGTCATTGGGGTTGAATTCTTCCTCACAAATTTCACAAAAGTATTCGCTAATATGATTCTCAACTGGTTCATATTTTAGAGTCAATGGATGCTTATTGAACTTGTGTATAATCATTCTAGGCAATAACTGTTGGAAAATTTTAGTGGAAAATGTGTTTTCACTAACTTTGGACATAGATAATTATTAGTAAATATAATTATTA
>BQNB010150981.1:0-15962 GCA_026074375.1 Tanacetum coccineum
TCAAGTTTTTAATAAGTTCCAATTTTTAGTTTTTCAAAAAAGTCAAAAAAATAAAAAGTCCAAAAAGTGGGGTTTGCCTGCCTCGAACCCACGACCTCTCAGTTATAGCACACATGACTTACCAACTTGCTTCAATAGCTCATCCGTTCATAACTTGCACCACTTAATCTTTATACACGTTTTCATTTCCTTTTTTATAAGAAAGCCGTAGCTTATTAAGCTCATTTGAGAGCTTATTCGTTTAGCTTTTTGGTTCTTCTTATTTTTCTTGTATTCCTGTTAGTGTTTAAGTATTATCCTGAATTTTTCAGATTTTTCTACCTTTTATCTTATTTTTAATCATTTTTCGAAAGTCAAAATCTTAAAAAATTAATAAAAAATAGCTTAAGGTTTACATTCAGAAAAATCATTTTCACCACTTTTAGATTTTAAATTTCATTTTTGAGCTTTAATTTTTAATTTTAAAAATAGAATTTTAATTTTAAAAATAGTTAAAAATAGTTTTCTGAGTTTTTATGTTATTTTAGACTTTTCTAAGCTTAAAAATCATTTTTCCAAATTTTTAGTACTTAATTTGCTATTTTCTAGGATTTAATTAGATTAAAATAGTTTTTAATTCAAATTAAATTCAAAAATAATCAAAAAAAATGTTTTTCTTTTTCCTAAAATTTTCTTTTTTCCTATCTTAGGTTTAGAAATTTAGTTTACATTTTTAAGGTTTAATTTTAGTTTATTTGCTTATTAGTCGCGTTTTGTTTTCCGTATTTGATTAATTGTCCATTTTAATTATTGTTTTTTTTATTTTAGTAGTCATAGCTTTACAAATCAAATATCTTTGCTTCATTCAAATCAGGATTCGAACCTAAACGTGGTTTCAATTTCACTAGTCGTTGGGGAAACGACCCGGGTGATTATACTTACCCGGTTTAATATACGTATTATATATTATATTATATATATTTTTGAATAGTCTAGACTCCAATGCACTTCAAGTATGTCAAATAGCTTGTTCACCTGAGAAAAACATGTTTAAAAGTGTCAACATAAAGTTGGTGAGTTCATAGGTTTTTGTAAGTATAAATGTTAAACCAGAGTTCTGTAAAGTATGTATGACCGTTCCAATCCTTGTATGTTCCTAAAAAATGTATGTATAAATGTTGGAAATTAAAGAGTTGTAAAGTATGCATGACCATTTAAATCTCCAAATAGTCACCAAAATGTATGCATGAGTGTTGTAAATCAAAGAGTTGTAAAGTATGCATGACCATTTCAATCCCCAAATAGTCACAAAATGTCATGTATAGTTGGACCACCATTGTTCAAAGTATGTATTTCCACATTGTTCAAGGCAACGTAAATATTCATGTGTGTGTAAAACAATGATGACGATTACTCTAAGTTCATGAAACTGCTGTGTAGACTCATATATATGCCACTTTATTCAAGGTACCGTAAATGTTCATGTCTATGTAAATGTCGTGCTCCGACATGCTATAACGTTCGTCTCTAGTGATAGCTAGTCACCCGAACGGGGTTGTCACACCCGAATAGATCTATTTTATAACATTCGCGCTTACCCTCCCAGTAATTCACAGTTCAATCTGCTTAAGCTAATCCATAATCATTTGGGTAAAAGCAAAGTAATGTCATTTTTTTCAAAAATAAAGTGAAACAAGCAATGTATTTCGTCCCAAAATAAGTAATTAGGTATGTAGACCAGTTTGTAAAACAAGTTGTAATGCACATGTAATAAATTCAAACCAATCATGTAAATGAGATTAGTAACAAGCATATTCTCACCCCAAAAGTTATAAAGTATATGTAAAACAAGTAAAACGTGGGGCTATAAACTCACCTTGAGTGATTGAATAATAAGGTATATCACAGAAAATGCGACACGATAATGTCCGAATGCAACCTAATTAAATATAGGTCGTATGAGTACTAAGTACTTTGAATAACTAAGACCATATATAATTCTATATAGCTACATCATCATCTAATTGTGTTTGAGAAATAATATTTATAAAATTAAAACGTTTATAAATATTTCTTTAGTAAAAATGGCGTAATTTCCCGTTTTAAGTCTGTTTCGTACGTTGTTTACGTCCACGCTTTCGTATTTAAGAGATGTATCTAAATATTACATTTTCATATTTTGAGTCCACTGTTAAACAGTACTTTTTACTATTCATACACTTTTATAAATTTATTTTTATAAACTTAATTAGCGTAACTCATAAACGTCGTATCTTATTCGTTTTAACTCCGATTTTAGTGATTCTTTCGAGCACGTCTTGGTAATTAAAATTTCTATCTATTTATGATTTTTTCAAAATAAAAATACTTGATGTGAACAGTAACGTTTAAAAAATTATTTTTATAAAAGTATTTATTATTGTAAACTTGCAAAATTCATAACTCCTTTGTTATTGATCCAAAAATTATAATTCTTAATGTTTTGGAATCCTAAAAATATGTACTATCTGAGAAAAGTAACTAATATTTTATATCAGAAGTGGTTTGTAATAATTTTTTATAAAATTTCTTTTATAAACGCGTTTATTATCGTATAACTTGCAAATGGTGTATCTTCTTTGTTATAAATTAGATTTTCGAGTTCCTTACATATTTGGAATCTTCATGAGATGTGGTATTTTATAAAAATATAAAATGAATGCTTTATATTTCGAATTAAAACAGCAACTTTTGATCATTTTGTTAAAAATGTGTTTAAACTTGTTTTTGTAACTTTTTAGTTTAGTAACTTTGTTACAAGTCATCTAATGTGATCAATACACAACCTTGTGTATATTTATGGTCTTCTAACTATTGTCCAATGATCTTGTCCAAGATTTACATGTCCTTGTATTCCATTTACTTATAAACTTTATAAGTAGCCCCTTTAAAACAACTAGTTTATATATACACTTTATACACAAACCATCACTTGTGCAATAGATATACTTCCATTCCAACATTATATTAACATCCATATACCATAAGTAAAAGTATACCAAATCATAACCAAGTGTAAAAAATCCATTTAACAAGTTAATAAGTTTCCTAGATGGTGATTCACTATATAAACATTATATACACATAAAATCATGGATGTAAAGAGATTAAGGTTTTTAGATAACCTTAATATGATGTATGGTGATGAAAAACAAGATCTAAACCCTTGTTTAGCTATTTAACCCAAGCTTCCAATACTTAGAAAACCCTAATTATCATAAAACCCTAATCCTAAACCTTTCTTGTTTAACGCTTGAAAACACTAAACTAAGCCTTCAAACCTTCTTGTAATACCTTAGATATGATGTAGGAATACATGAATAAGTGGTAAATAAAATTATATGGATTGTATATGTATGTTGTGGTTTAGCCTTGGCTTGGAGGAGGAAAACAAAGAGAATGAGAGTGTTTTTGCTAGTGAAAATGAAGTGTGTGTTATTTCTATTACTAGTGCATCCTTTATATGACACTTGGACTAGTCAAGATTGCAATAAGAAAGTCTTAGACATGATGGGGGTTTTTAGGGAAAGTCTTGGTCAATTTTACTTGAAAGTCCTTAAGGTTTAATAAGAAGAGGTTTGTACAAGTTCAAGTTGTTAGTTTGTGTGCTATATATCCCCTTGGGATCACTTATGCACAAAAATTTAGGGAGGGGATGAGTACTAGTTGTGTTTTTGATATCTTGTATAAAAATCTTGTATAACTTGAAGTTACAAGTTGCATAAATTAAAGGTAGATGTAATACTTGTAAATTGTATAGTTTGGTTTATTTCTTTTATGGTAATTTTGGCCAATGGGATAACAAGGGTGAAGTTTTATAAAAACTTTGAGTATTGGGTATAATAATGGGTATTTGTTGAAGCGTAGAAAAGTTTTGGTGGTTCCGTGAATGCCTAAACGTATTTTATCGCGAAACGTAAATATTTTACGTAACCAATAAAAATAAAATGTGCGAAGTTAATAATTATCCTCCAAATAATTATCTAACACTTGCTTGACGTAAACATTTAATTGTTTGATGCCCGTTTACGTTGAATGATAATTTTTAGCTTACGCGATTTAACTTAACGATTAAAATTAAAAGCAAATGCGTACAAGACTAAAAATAAATAGTGGATTAAATGACGTCGTAAAATGACCTGAAAATACGGATTATTACTGATAAATGTAAAATACACATATCTGTTTGTACCTAAAATAACCCAATTAAACCCAAAACAGACCAAAAATGGCAAAAATATGCTTGTATTTGTGTTTTGTGTGTGCAGGTACGGATAAATCAAAAATGACAAGAAAACAATCAAAAACGAGCAAGCACGGACACGAGAATCAGAAGAGTACAAAAAGAAGCCAAAGAATCAAAGCCGAAGCCAGAAAAGTCAAGCCTCAGTCAAATCATGGTCAACAAAAGTCATAAAGCCCAAAACAAAGCCCACTTTCCTTTTATATAAACTCCAAGGACCAAACTTGCACTTTCCCAAAGTTATTTATAACTAGAAAAGGAGAAAGAAATGAGAAGGACTGAAAGTGTCAAAAGGCCAAAGCTATAACAGTTTTAACTGTCGAAAATTGGGCGCGAAACCCATTTACTGTTCATCGTCACTATCCTTTCACTCCCATGGTAAAAACAAAGGGTTTATGGAAATTAAAGGGCTAGATGGTCAATTAAGGAGCTCTTAAGTGCAAGGCAAGGGTCAAATCAGTCTTTGCAAGGGATTCTTAAGCTCTCTCTCAAGACTCAAGACACGTGGACATAGCAAAGAAACACAAGGAAGGTGGGATTTTGTGCTAAATCACTCAGAGAACTAGCACAATGTCACATCAAAGGAATGCCAGCCTAGCAATCCTCAGGTGTCCACAATCATCAACGGCCACAAATGATGCTCAAAAAGATTGAAGAAATTATTGTGTTGAGTATTGAATGATTGTAGGCAAGGAAAGGAAGGCAGAGAGCTTCACCAACTTGACATAAAATAGACCATCACTTCACACCACACACCAATCTAGGTTTATTGTGAGTGATAGTTTTTTTTAGTCTAGCTTAAATTTCGTATTTTGCTTAAATGTAATTTTTCTTTAAATATTTTGTAATCTCCTTTTTAAGTAATGTAATCAGCAACTTTCATTAATAAAATTTAGTTTAAGTCATTCATAAGCTCTCTTTTCTTTTTATTCAAAAGCTCTCTTAATAAGCGAAATTCCTCATAACTTTTAATAAGCTCTTTCAGTCTATAAGCTGAAATAAAGCTTAATCAATTCAGATTTAATCCTTTCTAAACCTTAAAACAGAACAACTTACTTTTATCATGGATCTTATTGGAATTGAGCTTTTGGAAGGGGATCTTAACTTGGAAGAGATCCCGAGGACTTTACCCTAGCTTATCTAATAAGCTAGGGAGCTTGAAGCTGCTCTTAATTGAGATCTCTTATTTAGCTAGAGGAGTTTGTAAGTCTCTCTTTTATTTCCTTTTATTCTAGCTTTAATAATGATCTCATTGCTTTCTATATTTAGATCTGCTTATGTGCTTATTAAAGTTGCTTATTAGTGCTTATTTGTGTTAAGTATTAGCTTAATAATCCTAGATGTTCATCTGTTTTTGCTTTTGATAGTTTAGATCTTTGATTTTCAAATTTTTGTCATAAAACTCCTAAAAAGCCAAAAATATTAGATAGCATAGTATTAATCTTTGATTTCTAGTTAAATTCAGCTGTTAATTCATGTTTATTAAGCTTATTTTAAGCTTAAAATCATCTGGTAGTTAATACTTGTTCATTAAATTTCACTTTAAAAGTTTTCTCAAATCTGTCTAGTATTTTAAGGAGTGTTTGGTTTAAGTGAGTTTGACCTCAAAAAGTCAAAACTAATTGTGCAATTTGTTTGAGACAGCTGAGTTTTCATTTAAAATCAGTAGTTTAGGAGTTTTAAAAAAAAGATAGTTTGCTAATTTTCAAAAGATATGGCTTATTATCTTTGTTTTTACACCAGGGCACTTTGTCTTAGATTTTTGGCTGTGGAAATTGCATCTAAGCCCTCAAAGGCTTAGATCTTACCTTAGCACTCTGTTTATACACTCTAGTACAGACGCGCTCAAGGCTTTCCTCTTTATGCAATTGAAAACACCTCACTTGTGAGTTGCACTAGTGCAACTTACACCAGTACTAACTAGAAGTGCACCAGTACTAACTTAAAGTTAGTACTGTCACTTTCAGCCTAGTTTTTAATTTAGTATAAGTAGTTTTTAGAT
This sequence comes from Tanacetum coccineum, assembly GCA_026074375.1. NCBI lineage: Eukaryota > Viridiplantae > Streptophyta > Magnoliopsida > Asterales > Asteraceae > Tanacetum > Tanacetum coccineum. The sequence goes on from BQNB010150981.1 coordinate 6,264, forward strand.
TCTTAGATTCAAGTAGGGTTAAGATTAGCTATAGTTTAATATAGATTAAGTCTTAAATCTCATTTCCTAGATTAATTTCCTAGCTTATTTTTGATGTCAAAAGCCCTTAAAAAAGTTAAAAAGCCAAAAACAGTACTTAGGAATTTTAGGATTTTAATTTGTTAATTTAGCTTATGATTCTAGATTTTTCAGTTTATATAGATAGATTATAAGTAGTTTGATAAGTCCTAAAAGATTTAGAGTCAGTGTAGCTTTTAAAGTTTTAGCTTATTGGTTTTTTGTGCTAAATGCCTCATCTTATGACTGAGTTTGCTTATTTCCTCTTCATTTCATAATGTCTACAAGTACCTTAAGCCACTATTCTCTTTCAATTTTAGGTTAAGCACATCCATAAGCTCATAGAACTTCTTTCCTTTTTCAGTTTGAGCTAGTGTTGAGTTTTTAAGCTTTATTTTCTAAAAACCAGGGGTAACCCACTTTCTGAGGTAGCTAAAAATAAGCTCTATTGATCTTAATGTGGCTTTAGGAATAAAGTCCTTTCATTAAAGTTGCTTCTCCACAGCTGATCTCCAACTTCTCCTTTCTAAGTTTTTTTTTAAAAAGCACTTTAGTTCTCACCTTATTTAAGAGCTTATTTGGACTTGATTGTTGTCGGGGTTAGGAACTCAAGGACCATTCTGTAATTTTTTTGTTTTAGTTGTTACTTATAGTATCCTTGCCCGTTAAATATTTTAGCCCCATTAGTCCTTAAGTCTTTAACACAGTTATTCCCTAAAGTTAGTTTTTAATTAGTTTTATATTTTGAATTATTAATTAGGGTTAAGTTTTTATTAGTTTAATTAAACTTTTATAAAAAGAAAAAAAATTAGGGCTTTTTTTTAGAAAGTTTCTGCATTTTTTCATTAACTAGTGTAATTTTTATAAAAATTTTAGGACTTTATTTTTAAGAGTTTTATTATTTTTATAGTTTTTAATTAGTTTAAATTTTAGAAAAATCATATCTTTTAATCTAAAAAAAACCAAAAAAATGTTATTCTTTTTCTTAAAATTTTCTTTTGTCCTATCTTAGGTTTATAATTTTAGTTTACATTTTTAGGATAATATTAGCGTTTACTTGCTTACTTGTCACATTTTATTTGTTTCCCCTATTAGTATATAAAAGAGTTTAAATATTACTTTTATTTAGTAGATATAGCTAACTCAAATCAGTCAATTTTGCTCATTCAAATCAGCAATTTCGGACTTAAACGAGTATCAATTTTCACTAGTCGTTGGGGAAACGACCCGGGTGATCATATTTACCCGGTTTAATATAATACATATCTATATATCATATAACTATAGTATTTTTTAGAGTGAATTTTCTTATGAATTTTCGTTAATTGCTCTTTGACGTATTATATTTATATGTGTATAAAACTTACAGACAGTTTTTGGCGCCGCTGCCCGGGGACTAGAGTTGAAGATTTCATACGTTTTGTTGTTTTGTTGGATTTGGTTTGAAGATCCTTTCACCCTTGAAAGTTTCATTCTTGTTTTATAATTCAAAAATCCAAAAAATCTTAAAATATAAAAAGTAAAAAATATTTTCCTTTTCTATTTAGTATAAGTAAAAGATAAAAAAAAAAAGAAAAATCAAAAATATAAAAAAAAATTCCTTTTTAATTAAGAAATAAAAATCACCAGTTGGTAAAAATACCAAAATATAACATTCTCAACGGAGGTGTTATCATTTCAATTTCCGGTGAACTTGTTGGTTCCCAAATCGAACTAAAGATTTAACACTTACCATTTGTGTCTCTTTTAAGTACGGTTCACCTTGAAAAGCAATTTTCAAGAGCTACCGTGAAGTAGTTGATTATTTGGTTTAAGTCTCTTTCGTGTAACCGTTAAAATTCATTGTTAAAAAAAATTAGTATAAAGTTTTGCTTTTTGATTTTTAGTTTTCCTTTTTTATGCGCACTCGTTCGCAATCTAGAAGACGTCGACAACAACAAACTCTTCCGGTTGAACCAATTGTTGAACAAAACGTTGTTCCAATGGCCGACAATCGAAACGTATGGCGCCCAAATGTTACAAGCATCCCACGAGGGATATGAATGATCTATAGATTTGTTCCCCGATCAATCTAACAAATTCGAGCTTAAAAACCTTTAATCAATCATGTGCAAAGTAATCGTTACGGGATAGACAAGACCCTCACAATCACCTTCGATTTTTCAAACAAGGTCACTTCAACGTATCTGACATCCGGAAGTTCCGAACACTTCGATAAAGCTTTTCTGCCTTTTCCCTTTCTCTCAAACGTTTGAAGCCGAGATTGTAAGACAAGAAACCTCCTAGTCAATTCTCACATGGACGACTTAGTTTCAAACTTCATAAATCAATACTACCCACCTTCAAAACCACTTACTATCGGCAAAGAGATCAGTACTTTTTACCAAAAACCAAAACGAAAGCCTTCAGTATTAGCAGGGAACGTTTTAAAGGTACACCTTCGTCAACGTCCTCACCATGGCTTCTCGAAACTTCACCAACTCGATACTATTTACAATTCTTTGAATCAAATGATCAAGATGCCTTAGATTCCCGCCGAGGGGGAATTTTCTAGACAAGATGCCTCAGAGGGAGGGGAGGTGTTTAGCGAGTTATTGAGGCAAGTAAGTCAAAAGTTCGTTACTCCAGAAGTCTGCTAATGAATACAAGAGTGAGTACGGGATGCTCCTCTTTCTTAATACTTCACCTTCGTAATAATTCCTTTCGATAATGCAACAAAGAGCCGCTTCTCTCGAGGATAAGATGACTACAAGCTGAACCAAATGATGAATGAAAAATAAAAGATTTAGTTATTACTACTCTTGCACCGTCAACACACACACACACAAAGTATGTGTCACTTGTGGACCAATCACCATTCTAACCTTTGTCCTTAACTCAGGTGGAAACAATTTTTCCCGTTTTTCAAGATAACATCCCAACAATTTCAACAAACAGCAAGCCTAGGTAATTTTCTCCAAGAAAGACACAAAAACCAAACCTCCAATTTGGCAAGGAATAGTGAAAACCGGGAGGGGCGGGGGGGGGGGTTCAATCAACCGAATGTCCAAAACAACTAAAACCGATACCAAGGAACCAATTCTAATTTTAATCAAAACCAAGGAAACTTTAACCATCAAAACAACCAAAATTAAGTTTATCTAGCTCCACCATACCAACCACCAACCAATCAACCCCCAATCAATCAAGTTTTACCTTACCAACCTCCAACAAATAGTGTGTCTAAAACGGATTTTGAGAGCTATGTCAGAGCAAACGATGTGTAATAAAAGATGTGCAAAATCAAAATCAAGGGTTTGCAAAATCAATGACAATTTAACAAGTTTGTTAACAAGCCTTTGCACCAAGATTAATGATTTAGGCAATACCAACCAAGCTTCAAGTTTAAGTACTTTACTGAGCAATACCGTACCAAATCCAAGGAACGAAGCCAAGGCAATTACAACTCGAAGCAGAGTTTCTTACGAAGGACCATCCATTCCTATGCCTCCTCCATTTGTTAATCCGGATGTGGTAGAGGAGACGTCAACGGATCCTGTCCTACCTCCTTCTGAACCTAAAAAGTTCAAGAGACAAAATCTCAAACAAAAACAAAAGTGAATCAAGAAACAAAAGTGAATCAAGAGGGAATTGTCAATAATCCTAAAACATATGAACTTAAGCTTCCTTACCCGGAAAGAAGAAATGTTGAAAAAAGGCAAGAAAAAGATAAGATTCAACTTCAAAAGTTTTGGAAAATGTTTAAACAACTTCATTTCAATATTTCTCTTGCGGATGCATTGATTCTAATGCCAAAATACACCAAAATGCTTAAAGATCTTTGCGCTAATAAGGAAAAACTTGAAGAACTTGCTAATACTCCGTTGAGTGAAAATTGTAGTGCCGTAATTCTTAAGAAATTACCCGAGAAATTGGGAGATTCTTGTCGATTTACCATACCATGTGATTTTTCAAAGCTTAAATGTCAAGGTTTAGCCGATTTAGGAGCCAGTATCAACTTAATGCCTCTTTCGGTCTTTCATAGGTTAGGTTTTACCAACCTCGAATCAACCCAAATGACTCTCGAGTTAGCTAACCGTCAACTTTGTCGACCGGATGGGATTTGTAAGGATGTGCTTGTTCCCGTAGGAAAGTTTACGTACCCGGCCAATTTCGTAGTTGTTGATTACGCTCCCGACGAACAAATTCCTTTAATTCTAGGAAGACCATTTTTACGAACCGCACGAGCTTTAATTGATGTTTACGACGAAAAGTTGATCCTTCGTGATGGAAATGAAAGTTTAACGTTGAACATGCAAAGTGAGAAATCGAAACTTAATGGTATTCAAAAAGTTGAATCAATCAACATGATTGATATTTTTAACGTTCCGAATTACATTGGTTTTAAGGATTTATTTGCTCAGATGTATAGTGGCAGTCCCACTATTCAATCCGATGATTCCTTTCCTAGTTCTTCTCCGATGAAGACTAGTGATTCTACTTTTGAGGAATTCACCGATGAATTCACTCCTCCTAACTCATTACCACCAGGTGATGATGTTTCCATTCTTGAAAAGGACTTTCAAGAAGAAACGTTTCGAATTATTTCAAATCCTCTTTTCGAATTCAATGATAATTTCAAATCTAGTAACGTGAATCCTCTCTTTGAAGAAAACAATAAGGATGTCGAGATCATGTCTTCTTTTTCCTTCACACTTACTTCACCGGAAGTAAGTGAATTAGAAGCTTATCTAGAAAAAGATTCGATTCCATCGGGAATTGATCTTACCCTCCCTCCCACCTTAAAAGTTTCAAGTAGCAATCCTACTTCCCCTACTCTCACCGGAGAGAAGGATCGTTCAAAGAAGATATCGATGTTTTTCTCGTTGATCCGATTTGTATGGAGAATGATGTATCGTGTTTTGATAAGAAGGAAATTCCTTTGTCTTTTAGCAACATACTTGCATAGGAAACCAAAACCTCCTCAAGAAGTTCAAAAAGTTGAGATGAAAGACAACGAAGTTTCAAGTGAAATACCAATCGATGTCATTGCTATGCCGATACAAATCACTTTTGATAACCCGATTGATTTCAATAATCATTTTTCAAACCGAAAGATTTTAAAAAGGACTTAACCGTTAAACTTGATTCCAACGAATCAAGTATTTTACCACATCCTTTGTTAGATTCTGACTCGCCTTTCATTGCGGAGTTGTCAGCTAGTGTTATCTTGAATTCTCTCGAAAACGAGGACAAAGTATTCAAACCAGGTATACTAGTTTATCATGCCATTCATGATAAAAATCTTGTAACATTGGAGGAGAAGTTAAAAGAGAACATTTCCTCCGGGACTCTTTTAGTTTTCAAAGAACCGTCATTTCTTCTACCTCCGCCAGAACCTCCAGATGAATGTTTGAAGAATGTTGTGCTTAGTTTCTACCAAAACCAGAAGACGTTTCCTCTAAATGTTGAAGATGTCAATTCCTTAACATTTATCATTTGGACTTTTCTTCCACATTTCACTTATTCCGAGGATTCACCTTTGATTTTCTCCTTTCAAAGTGAGAATTTTGTTTTTGACCCCGGTATCATCACGTTTCAAAATCCAGTGGCAGTTTCAATGGAAATTTCTCGTTCTACATATTACTTTCCCTAAGGACAACCTAATTCAGGGATCGAATCGAGCTCGACTCGATGAACAAAAACAAAGCCGCTTCGTGGGATTTCACCCCATGCTTATCATCTCTATTTTCTTTATTCTATTATCTAATGTGTTGTGTTGAGAGCGGCTTGTTCTCTTTCCGATTTTCTCGATGTTTGTTGCTTGTTTGTTGTGATTTTTGCAGGATTCTCCCAACGAATTTTAGAAGTCTCTCGTGTCCGGTTGATTTGTCCCGTTCAACTCGAGCTTCTCATCCTTTGTGTGAATTTAGTTTGGGGAGATCCATATCCTTTCATCATAATCGATTAACGTTTATCTTTGCATACTTCATAAACGGCTTAGATTTACGTAGAGTCCCGACTTTAAACATTGAGGACAATGTTTCGTTTTAGTTTGGGGAGGGAATCTATCGATTTGATGTTACTTGCTTATTGTTTTGTTCTCACGTACCCGTTTTCCCACAAAAATAGCAAAAATTTTAAATTTTTAGTCAATCAAAAAAAAAAAAAAAAAAAAAAAGTGTTAAGACAAAAATGTATGTTTTCCGCTGGTAAGAATAAGAAGTAATTTTTGACCCGATTGTACGTGTTGAGTTCTAGCTTTCTTCCTTAACAATTAATGATGAGGTTTATGCTTGTCTCATATTAGACTTTAAACATGCTGGACGAAACATTTGTATAATGAAAGCTTGTGCTAATCTCAAGTAGAATATAAAATAAAATTTTATATGCAAGTTGGACTTTTATATAGGCTAAGCATTTGCAAAAATTTCTTTTGTTGAGAAGAACAAGAAATGATAGTGTTCTTATAGTATGACATTATAAGATAGAATGTTGGGATCTTTCACGCTTCCATATGTATATTAATTGTGGCTTTTTCTCCCATTAGCTTGTTTTACTTTCATATGAATGTTAATAAATAAAGTTGTATGGTTTTTTGATTAATAATTAGTTAAAAGAAGTTTTCTTAAGCTCCTTTGTGATAAGGATGAGTACACATCAGGAATACTTAATTTGGTTTAAAAATACAAAAATAATAATAAATAAGTATCTCTGCCAGATTACTTCATCTTGGTCGGGAGGCGTGGCCGATGTTGGAGTTTTCATATAAGGTAGGGTCCGGTGTCATAATAAGTAGAATTAACCTTCTTGTGACACAAAAAAACAAAAAAAAGAAAAACATCGCTTATCGATGTGGCTTCGAGATAAAAGGCACCGGTTTTACTTATATAATCCGAAGTCGAAATATGTTTGCTACATCTTGTCGGAGGCGTGGCCGATGTTGTAGCCTACTAAAGGACTGAGGTTTAATAATGTTGCTTAATTTTTGTCTTGTTTTGTGCCTAAAGAGCTAGGGTATATGGTTGAAATAAGATTTTGGATTCATTCTTGTCTTAAGGAGCTTCGGGTATATGACATGAAGGGTGGCTTCTTTAAGATAGCCTAATTAAAAGCCAAAATTTTGGTCGCCTCGATGTGAGACTTTAATCGTGATTGCATTTGATCTTTGAAAAAGGGCTAGAGCTAATATATTGCGTTTCTTACCATTACACTTTATTTTTTGGAATTAATAAAGTATCAAAACAAAAGTCTTAAAGAGCTTCGGGTATTATGACTGAAGTAAATCCTTTGATCTTAAGTAGGATTTGCGGGAGGAAAAGTAAGTACACAATTAGTATTTATGAGTAGTTTTAGTGTCATGACTTGTATTTAACAATGATCTTGTTTTTAAGCTTAGCATGGGAGAAGTGAAAAATCGGGGATGATGAAGTTATCTTTTAGACACTTAATTGTGCTTTTTGTTCTATGATCCTAAAAGTCACCAATGAGGTAATGAAAACAATACATTACGTCAACACAAATAAGTTATAGTTAGATAGTTAATTATCAAGAAAAATCATAAAAAAGAGAAAATCTTTGAAAATGGGAAGTCGGGTGTTTTATAACTTGTGATCTTTTAATTTTCTCAATCAAAAATCTTTGCTACTTTTCAAGGGTTTAGTTTGGGAATTTTCAAGGTATTTGGTTATAAGGCATGTGATATTGCGTGAGGACACGCAATCGTTTAGTTTGGGGAATTTTGATATGTGTAAAATACACATATCCGTTTGTACCTAAAATAACCCAATTAAACCCAAAACAGACCAAAAATGGCAAAAATATGCTTGTATTTATGTTTTGTGTGTGCAGGTATGGATAAGTCAAAAATCGCAAGAAAACAATCAAAAACGAGCAAGCCCGGACACGAGAATCAGAAGAGTACAAGGCCGAAGCCAAAGCCCAAGTCCTTTAGCATCTCCAAGGGCCTATCTTGCTATTCTCGAAAGTTATTTATAACTTAAAAAGAGGAAAAGAAAGAGAGGGGTTAAATGTGTTAACTTCCTAAACTCCAACAGTTTTAACTGTCGAAAAAGGAGCGGGAACCCATTTTACTATTCATCCGTCTTCTTCATTTCACTCTCATGGTAAAACAAGGGGCAAATCAAAATTAGAGGGTGATTAAGTCAATTCAAGGTCTCTCTTACAAGATGGCAGGGATAAATCAGTCTTTATCAAAGGATTCATTAACCTTCTCTCAAGAAGAGCCACGTCAACAATGAAAGAAGCACAAATTAATGTGGGTTTTTGTACTAAAATACTCACAAAAGAAGCACAAACGTCACATCAATGGAATGACACGCTGGCAATCCTCAGGTGTCCACTTCTTAATCAAACGGTCACAAATGAAGCTCAAATGATTAAAGAAATGAATGGCAGAGATTGAAGATTGGAGAGCTGGGCTAGAGATCCTAGAAGCTTCCTCAAAGTGCTATAAATAGGCCTCATTCTCACACACACAAGGGTAGTTTTTTTTTAGTAGCTTAAATTGAAATTTTTAGCTTAATTGTTTTAGCTTATTTTCCTTAAAATCGTTTTGTATTCTTTTTTCAGTAATGTAATATGGTTTATTAGTTAATAATAAATTAGTGTTTACTTTAAATCTTTCTACAATCTCTCTTTTTATAGCTCTCATATAAGCTCTTTCTGTCTATAAGCTGAAAATAGAGCTGTGATTTGAATTCGTATTAATCTTATTTAACTTAAATCAGTAACCTATTATGGATCTTACTAAATTTGAGCTTTTGGAAGGGGATCTTAACTTGGAAGAGATCCTAAGGACTTTACTCTAGCTTATCCAATAAGCTAGAGAGCTTGTAGCTGCCTTTATTGGTTCCTCTTGTTTAGCTAGAGGTGTTTGTAGTTTTCTCTTTTTCAATTTCCTTTTAAATTTAGTTTAAATTGCTTAGTTAAAGCTTATATGCTTAATATTGCTTATTTGCTTATTCTCTTGCTTATTAGTGTTTAAATATCTCTTCTAGTGCTATTTAGTTATGTGTTTTCATCTGTTTTTGCTTAAATAGTTATAGATCATTAGTTACTAATTTCTGTCATAAAAATTCATAAAAACCAAAAATATTAGTTTAGATCTTAGATTAAAACTTATTCAGTTGTTTAATTATGATTGTTAAGTCTGTTTTAAGCTAGTTTTTATCTGGTATTTAGTATTTGTTCATTAGATTTCTCTTAAAAAGCTTTTCTCAAATCTGTTATAATGGTTAAGTAGTGTTTGGTTTAGTGCACTCTTGATTTACACTAACAGTATTAACCAAGTTAGTACTGCTGAACCTTTGCACTACCAGTACTAACTTCCAAGTTAGTACTGCTTTCACAAGTTAGTACTGTTAGCTTAGATTTTGGCTAATTTAGTAAGGATTAAGTTTAGTATTAGCTTATTAAGAATTTAGTTTTAATTTTCATTATTTAGCTTATTTCATTGCTTATTTTGTTTTCAAAAACCAAATTGCATCAGCAGTACTTTCAAGTGAAAGTACTGCTGAACTTTTTACACTAGCAGTACTAACCTAAGTTAGTACTGCTGTGTTCTCAGCTTAATTTAGAATAGTAATTTTAGGATTTAGCTTATAAAATTCAGTAGGATTTAAGTTTTAATATAGCCTAATA
>BQNB010150982.1:0-15962 GCA_026074375.1 Tanacetum coccineum
TTTTTTGATGTCTTAATAGGTCGATCTTTTTTTTTCTTTTATTGTTAACGATGATAGGAGGTGGTGGATCTTTTTGAATTTTCGGAGAATCATCGGACTTTCCACTCTCAGTGAATACCGCATTCGCGTGCTCAGTTTGAGCTTGAAGAGGAGGAGGGTTAGTCCTATCAATTTGTTTTGAAGAGATGTTTTGAGACTTCGACCACTCATCTATTTTCCTTTCCATGTTTTTAAAGATAGTTTGGAAATTCTTTTCATTTTTCTTCATCTTTAGAATCATATCATTAACATTGTTTTTGAAAAACATATTTGTAACTCTTTAACCATCCAAGAATTTTCTGATTGATTTTTCAAGATCTGTTTTAGATTGAGGTTCTTGGTTGACTATTTTAGACTCTTTGTTAGGTAAAACACCGGTGGTTTTACCATTGTCTCTGGCAAAAAGTTTCCAATGAACATTTCTCATGCTATGGACACATCTTTTGAAATCTTCGAGGTCATTTCTCACATCATTGTTTAATTCTGTGAGCGATTTCTCAGAATTATTAGGGTCATGATAGGATTGGCGAGAAAATGAATCATAAGAATTTTGGCTTCGATATCCTCGAGATTGGATGGAATTGGCTTCATAACGTTCACACATCGGCGTGTCATCGTTCAAGTGGTTTTTAGAAGCGTTTATTTGTTATGTATATCTTGCAATTCTTCATTTAATCTTATAATTTAAGAATCCATAGCCTTTAATTTTTCCATAAATCGAGAATTATCATCATTACTATTACTTTCATTGGAAAAAGCAACATTTTTTGTTGATGTTCGGTTTGAGATTTAGTGGACCAATCAAGGTTGAAAAGGACTTTGTCCTCAAGAAATTAAAAGGCTTGATTTGGAGTTTTGTAGAGGAAGATTCTTCCAGCAGTTATGTCCAAGATTCCTTGAGTGGGTTCGTCAAAATCATGATAGAATATTTGAATAATAGCTCCTTTAGTCAGACCGTGCCCATGACATTTTCAAAGCATGTTCTTCAGACGTAACCAGGCTTCGGTTAGACTTTCACATACGAGTTGAGAGAAACTTCTGATTTCAAGTAAAAGATGGTTAAATAATGAGGGTGGAAAGAATCTATTTATAAAAGCTCTTCTCATTTGATCCCACGATGTTATAGAATCTTCATTAAGTTCGTTAAACCATGTTTTAGCTTTATCGCACAAGGAAAAAGGAAATATCAAAAGCTTAACAGCTTCACTCTGCGTTTCACCGTATCTGAACATGTTGCATATTGCGAGAAATTCACGGATGTGGTCATGCGGATCGGCCCGCAGATAACCATCGAATTTATTTTCCCACATAATATTTAAGTGACTACTATTGATAACAAAGTTGTCATTAACATCGAGTTGAATAATGGCAGAATTAGGAGTCGGTGCTACAGTCCTAGCACTTTCCCACATAGGTTGATCATCAGGATCGAGAATTATTTGTTTGGGTTCAACATCCTCTTCAGGTATATTTATAACGACAAATTCGTTAACGGAGGAATGATGAGTTGAAGATTTGAGTGATTCGATCTCTACGACTTCTTTTTGGATAGTTTTAATCTTATAAGTCCTTGTTATTAAATTTTTATTTAATTTATATATTAAATTTACAAGTTGTTTTCCGAAAGATAGAGGATTTATACATACGTTAAGCATTTTGCAAAAAAACATTTTTATATATATAATTAAGGCTAATAGGATAATGTTCAAAATAAAATAAATTATTTTCATATATTTTATATTTTTTATATAGATTTTTATACATATTAGATATATTTTAGTTTTTTATATATATATATATATATATATATATATATATATATATATATATATATATATATATATATATATATATATATAATTATATATAGCAAATAAGGATAAATAAATAAAAGATTTTTTTTTGGATAGGTACGGCGTACTTTAGGAAAAGTGCGCCGGCTTTTCTGGAAATTTTATGTTTTTTTCCGAATATTATGATAAACTAGATAATTACAAATACACAAGGCATATAATCAGATAAAATACAATTCCAAATGATTATAGAACCTAAGACTAGCAGATTAGGGTTTTGGTTTTAGTTTTTTTTTTCTTTTTTTGAAATCATATTCTGTTTGTAAAAATTTGCAGAAAGTACGGCGTACTTCCTGGGTTTTCAGGAAAACCGGCGCACAAACAGGATGTGCGGCGTACTTCCTGATGAAAAGATTTTTGGTTTCCGTTTGCCAGAAAACGGTACGGCGAGTTTGAAAATTTTGTGAAACAAAATAGCACCTAAAACAAGCAACAAACTGATAACAACTTAAACAATTCCCCGACAGCGTTCCCCGGCAGCGGCGCCAAAAACTTGATGTGTGTTTTTACAGAGTTATAAATTATAATACAAGAAATAACTGATTTTTTACTAAAAACACACAGTGTCGGCCAGTATAACACCCTATTTTCGATTGTAATATAAGATTAGGATAAGTCCATGGTCGTTCACCGAGAATTTGAAGTTTTTCCACAGTTTGTATTTAAGGTGCTAAGGCTAAAATGATTGCACGGATCAAATTAATAACAAATCGTCAATATAGGATTAAAGGATATCAAGCAAATGAATTAAAGAATGTTTTTGTTTAGGCAATGATCACTTAGATAACGTATGTTGTTTTAGAATAGTGTTTCATTAAGTTAAGAAAATAGAAGTTCATCCAAGTTATAAATTCTTCGGCCTTTAAAATATAACTGAGTGATTAAATATCGAATAATTAGCAACAAAAATTTTCATGCCTTTATCAGTTAATATAACCAATATATTTAAGTGGAATGATAAAACACATTATAAAGAACGCTTTCGGCCTATATTCCTTGTATAAAATATGTTTTTAAACCATTCAATAACACAATATCTAAAACTCTCCATATTCAAGACTCACATATTGCCCAAACAAACATAATACAACTACTCCATGTTCATATTTATAACTTCCATATTATAGATGATAAACTCATAATATTTCATCGTAAATATAAATAAGAATGTACCAACAATTCGTAAACAAAAGTGTATGAGAACAAAAGATCGAATAACCAAATATTCGACTAAACAGCCAATACCAACATCAACCAATGATTTCGATAACAAGCATACACCCTATACTTCTACAACCAACCAGAATATATCACCAATCTCCTGGGAATTCAGCGACAACAACAATGGTAGATGAAAAAGGGGTGTTTGGCAATGGGTATTATGATGAACACTTGAAGAATTATGGTTGATTCTCCAAGTATATGGGTGTTAAACTCTGGAAACGGATGTATGAGGTTTGAGAATAGTGGTTGGTTGTTGGAAATCAATGGTGGATAGTGGTGGTAGATGATGGTGGTGATGGTGGTTTAAAGGGGGTGTTTGGTTCCTTGGTTTGTCAAGCCAAGATCACTAAAAACACCTATTCTAATGGTTCCAAATGAATTGGGGGTTTGACGGTGAGAGTGTATGAAATGAGAGAGCCTAGGAGGGTATTAATAAGATTTTCGGGGGCCAAAGTTTATTTGTGCGTCGCACATCGGGTGTTAATGCACTTAGCATTTAATTGCCTTTAGATTTTCCATAGACTAAAAAGTGCGCCGCACTTTGGGTAAAACTGAAGCACTTTCTGCAACTTCAGCACTTGGCCTTTTTTAAGGTTGTATAAAATTGAATTCTCTTCGTATGGCCGCTTGAATCAACTAAAATGGAGTTCGTATGACCGAGTTATGGCCAAAACAGTAAACAGGTATCGGAAGATCTTTATCTTTAGTTATTTCTTTGTTTAAGCTTCAATTCTTCGTGTAATCTTCTGTTTTCTTCCACGACACATATCATGAACCTATAATAGCAAATATAGTCGATTAAGTATCAAAATTCACCATAAATGATAAAATAAATGCAAATAACGCCGCCAAAAATATGTATAATTTAGGCGTTATCAAGCATATTTGGATTGATTTAAAAAGATGCCGCTGGGACTCTGAGAAATATGTAGTCCTAAGAAAAATGATAGTTTTCCCATCATCGATATCTTGAATTTTGAACACATGATTTTAGAAAATGATTCACAAAGATCAGGTTTAGTGGAGGCAAAAATAATATCATCGACATAAATTTATACCAGTAATATGTTTTTGCCCTCTCTCTTGATGAATAATGTAGGATCAACAATGCCTTTTGAGAACTTCTGGGAGAGTAGAAATGACCAGAGCATATCATACCAAGCCCGTGGAGCTTGTTTTCAGGTCGTAAAGGGCTTTCTTAAGCTTATACACATGGTTAGGATTCTCTGGATCTACAAACCCGTCCGGTTGACTAACGTAGACCTCCTCATGCAGTATGCCATTCAAAAATGCGGTCTTCACATCCATTTGTAGACGACAATGTTCATATGAGCAACGAATGCAATAAAGATTCTTATGGCCTCAAGTCGAGCAATTGGAGCAAAAGATTCTTCAAAGTCTATTCCTTCTTCCTGATGATATCCCCTCGCTATCAAATGAGCCTTATTTTTCAAGACACCTCTCAGTTTGTCTAATTTCAGCATGTATATCCATTTCAAGGTAATAATCATGACACGATCCAGACGAGGTACCAGCTTCTAAACTTCAAGACGTTCAAACTTGTTGAGTTCTTCTTGCATGGCTCTAATCCAACAGGATTCCGTCAATGCTTCTTTATAATTCTTGGGTTCAACGGAAGAAAGGAAAGCATCGAAATAACATAATAGAGCTTCATCTTATAGTTGATGTCCAGTGGAAACCGGTCTAGAAGGATCGCCAATCACATTATCAATCGGGTGATCTTTAGTCCATTTGTTAATATGTTCGGGTGGTTGATTGATTAAGTACACATTGTTTTGAATAACAACCTAAGTAGAGGATTCTTCAGAACCAGGTTCTGGAATTGGAAAATTAACATAAGGATTATTATGCATGTGTGCAACTTCAATATCATGGTCAGCTTCTTCAACACCGAGAGGAATAACTGGAGATGGTGTTTCCTGATTTGTTTGAGATGTACTTGTAGATGGTGCATCTTGATCAATTATCGTTAAGGAAGGTGTACCAGTTGAAACAGTAGGTTCTGAAGCAATGACTGTAGGAACTTGAGGATCAACACATGATGGAGGATTAAGGTACTCATCAAACATCGACTGAAACAATATTTTCTAGTCGTTCTTTGTTGGTGGGACATACAGAGTTGAAGAAGGAATGTTTTGCACGAGTCCTGAACTGATTGTTTCAGGAGTCAAAAGTTTAGGCCCGGGTCCTCAACTGAATTGTTCAGAATCCATTGTTGTCAACTCATCAAAATCAACATGAATAGTTTCAATAATCATTCGGGTCCTTTTGTTGTTGATTCGGAATGCTTTCTTTGCGAGAGCATAACCAACAAAGATTCCTATATCAGCTTCAGGTTTTAACTTACCAATGTCTTCACCGTCATTATTGAGATAGTAGAGAGCACCAAAGACATGAAGATAGGATAAGTCAGGTTTTTTATCATGGAGAAGTTCATACAATGTTTTTTTGTAAAGTTTTCGGATTAATGATCTGTTTTGAGTATAACAAGTTGTCGCGACTGCTTCTGCCTAAACAAATAACGAAGCCTTTGAAAAGATCACATGGTGTGAGCAGCTTCCACTAAAGTTCGGTTCCGTCTTTCGACAACTCTATTTTGTTATGAGGTGCGAGCAACGAATGTTTGATATGAGATTCTGACTTCTTCATAGTAAGGTTTTAGTGTCTGATTGACAAATTCAGTACCATTATCAGTCCTGATATTACAAACGGTTTCATTCATACGAAGTTGAATCATTTTGAGAAATTTAATCACGAACTATGGAACTTCATCCTTCGATCATAGAAATTTCACTGATGTAAACCGAGAATAATCATCAATGATAACCTATATATATTTTCTCCTATTGATACTTTGAATCCTCATTGGCCCGCAGAGATCAGCAGATAGAGTTTTTCTTGAATGAAGTCATCAGCTTTGGGTTTGTAGGAGTGTTTCTTGCTTTTACCAAGAGCACATGCAGAGCACAAGTGATCCTTCTGATACTTTAGTTTTAGAAGACCTTGGATGAGACCTTGGATGGCAAGAGATGTGATATAATCAAAGTTTAAATGAGATAATCTTCGATGCCACAACCAAGACTTGGTCTTTGAGGCCTTAGACAAGAGACATATAGGAGAGGAGAGCAACAAATTCTCTATAGATAAAGTGTAAATTTGAACCCCTAGACCCCTTGATTAGATCAACACCGTCTAAGTCACGCATGAAACAGGTGTGTTTACGAAAAGCTACTTCAAGATCGAAATCACAAAATTGTCCCACAAAGAATAAGTTGTGTCCTAACCCTTACATATAGTAAACCCTAGATATTATAACATTTCCCATTTGATAGTCTTCATAACCCATTATCTTTGCAATGTGATCATTCCTGAATCTGACGGTACCTAAAAATTTACTTACGAAGTTGATAAGTTGAGAGCGATTTTCGGTCATATGCTTGGAGCATCCGGAGTACAAATACCATAGAACAATTTGGACAACCTACAATTGATAAGAGAAGAAGATGGAACATCGAAAATAGTGGATCCCCAAGATTGTTTGGGTTCCTTAGTGTTAGAAGTCTTAGATTCTACAATCTTAGCCTTGCTACTGGACCCTACAGATCTTGATGCTTTTGTTTCCTACTGTATACCTTAAGTGTTGGGGATTGTGTAATTACTGGTGTTATAGTGGTTTCCTTAAGAGGCACTTCATTAGTGGAGGTTATCCTAGTTAAAGGGCACTTATTTCTAACTATAGTGAAGGTCCTACCTGTAGGTTTCCAACTATATCCAATTTCACTAAACACCTTACCTGTAGGTTTTCATACTTTTCTCATTTTATTTCTTTTAGATTTAGATTTAGAACACACATTCACATCATTCACATAATCAATAACACACATATCATGATTAGCATCAAACAAACATTTGTTACAGATAGCATAGATAGATTCAAACTTAGCATTTCTCCCAGAATGCTTAACATGTGCATTACTGATAAGTTTAGAAACAGAATTCATCTTATTTAAACTCGATTTAACATTCCTAAGGTTTTCTTCTACTTTATTATTTTGATTGCTACTTGGTGGTCGCGAGATCCTATTTTTTATACTGCTTAAAGGCTTTGATCCGCTAGCACTAGTAGTAGTGTTTACTCCTGTAGAAGTCAATAAAGGCTTGTTAGAATCTTTGGTTCTAAGAGAATCAGTTTGCTTAGGAATGTTGCTTGAAGATGTAATAGGTTCAGCAAACCTAACCTTTTTGTCCTAGTTCATTGGTGTGACAACAACTAATTTTTCACAAGGTTTCATTAAACTAGGGCATGTCTTAGAGACATAGACTAACAATTCCTGGACGTGTTTTGTAAACATGCAAGCAGATTCTAATAAAGGTTCACTAGGATTCTGTTTTTAGCGCATTCTACAAGTCCACGAAGGGTGTTAGTATTTTCTATAGTCTTCTCAAGATAAACCTCATAGGCATCCCTATTATTCTTAAATCTATGAGAAATGGTTCTATGCTTAGCTTGAACATTCCTGGAGCAATAGTGACACTAGGTTTTGAAACATCGGTATCGACAACATTTTTCCCTTTAAGTTTCCTTAATTCATTTTTCAATGCTGCACTAGCAAAAACTTTTTCTTGAATTTGAGCATTTAAATATACGAGTTTCATACTGACTTTACAATTGATTTGTTTTTTTTTTTTTTTTTTTTTAAGCAATTTTAAGAGCACAATGTTCGTTGGATTGAACACAGTGTTCTTTTCTTAATTGATGTCAATTGGTTTGTAATTGATTCAAATGCTCTCGTTCTTTTTTAAAATTTTCATTTTCTGAAAGTAATTTTGTCGCACTATGCTCCAACTCAATATTTATCATTTCAATCTCATCAATGTCTTTTTTTTATATTTTCCACACTATCTTTTCCTCTCAAAGATTTAATCATATCCTTCAACTTTTTAATGACTGTGCCCTTTTCTTGTGACCGAGCTTTCAATTCATTTATTTCAAATATTGATTTAATGCTGGCAAATTTTGGTTTTTACAAAAATTATCCTTTTGGAAAAATTTCTTGATTGAGTTGCAGGTTGTTTATTTCCAAAGAAATGCAATGCTTTTCAAGTGTTGAATACTTTTCAAAAGTTTATCGTAAACATCTTTTTCAATCAAATCTTTCTTTTTGAGAAGCTCAGTCTCAAGTTCCAGACACTTATTGCATTCATCCACACATGACTTATTCACATTAAGAATATCCACAGAATTCACAGCAATATGCACAATTTCTTGAGACATGATTTGTTTCAAGAGTTGATCATTATCAATACTAAGTTGTTTGATTTGAATTTCAAAAGCGTTTTTTGTCTATATAACAGTTGATCAACTGTCGCTTCCCTATGGTTAAAAAACTGAGTTTGAACTTCAGTATTTTCATCTAAAAGAGTTTTATCAAACGCATTAAATGTATCTTTTAAAACTTTTATAAATGGAATTATTTCAGTTACAAAACAAGCTTTTGTATGTTCAAAACCCCATGCACCTGCCGTTATAGCATCAGATGTGGTTCTCTTTTTCACGACCTTTTCAAAAACTGACGAGATGATATTTTAGCTTTTTAAGACTTTCATTTACCAAACTTACCTTAGGAAGTTCACTAAGAGCTTTTTAACAGATGTGTCAGGATTATAGTTCGATGTTTTAACTAGAAAGCTTGTTTTGTAGACAATTCTTTTTTAGTAACAAAATATTTACCAAAATCTTCTTTTATTTTATTCAATGTTGAATAATCAATTGGAGAAATATTAATTTTCTGTTTTATTAAAATTGGATCATTTTGTTTATCAAGCATCTTTGATCGACTCTCTTCTTCCAAAATTAATGTCTCTTCCAAAATTTATAATGTTGGTTTAATCCGCTGAGCTTTTCTAAGATGGAATGGATTTTGATAACCAAGAGCTTGTTTGTAAGTGTTATCGTAAAAAAACTTGAGGACGGTCTTTGTATCTCTTAAGCTCAGCGGTTAAGGATTCATTTACCATTTTATTTGTCTGATTTTCCTTATCTAAAGTAGCTACATGATCAGTCATTTGTTCAACCAAAGATAGAACCAATAAGTCATTTGGTGCAAAAGAATTCATATCCTGAATACCCGCATCTTGTGATTCTTGTAGATATTGAGAGTTGGAAATGATATTGCTATCACTGTTTATCTCATTATCTGGAAAATCCACAATATGTGTTTGTTCAGAATATGGCATCTCTTGCCCCTCCTAATTAATCATATCATTCAGATAAGTGTCAGAGTATGGTGCCTCAGAGAGAACATCTAAATCACAGCTTGAAAGATTTGCCATCAGAACCGCTTTAGACAAGAATATATCATCACAATCCGAGTCGTAGGCATCCAAGTCTTCAGTCTGAAAAGCTGAATTTTGAGGGATTATCTGCTGAGCAACTTGAACTTTTGCTATTCTAGGGTCTGCTATGAATGCAACTTGCTATTCATCCAATATCTGACCAGCTTCTTGTGCTTCAGCTAACATTAACTTCTCCTTAAACCATGTAGAACTTCTTGGCCTCATTGGCTGAGTGCACTGTTTTGCCATATGCCCTTCCTCCAGACCGTTATAACACTTCACAATCTTTGCTTAACAAGCTGCATAGTTTCCCCTTGATGTTGTAGCAATTCATCTATTTCCAGTGCCAACAAAACTCTGAGTTTGTCTTCCTTGAACTTGTTGAACTGTGACTCTTCCATCTTGAATGGTTGCCTAATTTCTGGGATTGTAAGACGTTCTAAGTTGATTGTTTGAAGGTGGAAACCTTGATGCCACAACAGATAGGAATTCCATTGCTTTGTTGATGCAGTCAACCGGATCTTTTCCTTGCTGAAATGTAGGAACAGCGAGACCAGAGTCCAATTGAGGAAATTCAGCTTGAGATTGTTGTATCATTGGCAGAGATATGAATGGTTGTGGAGAAACTAATTGTTGTTGTGGATTGACTGGAGTGTGATGGTGTTGATGATGAATAGGTGCTGCATAAACTGGTGTGAATTGTTGAGGAGGTGGATACATTGAAGAACCTGAATGTTGTGAAGTCTAAGAGGGATTGTATAGAGTTTGAGAGTTGGCTACTGATGAAATAGGATCTTGATATCTTTCACGCATGATACGTACTTCATTAGCATGTCGTTCATGTTAACTAAGGTATGCATACAACTGATCATAGTTGGTGGTATACAAACTCTTTGCTAACATCAGTGACAAACTTGCTCCATTCCGGTGGAAGAGCATTCAGAAACTTGGTATTGACTTGAACTTGTTGCATAGTCATGCCAATAGTATGCATATCATTGATCAGCTGAGAGAATCTCCAATGATACTCATACAATGTTTCACCCTTAGAAAACTTATCAAACAAGTTGTACAATCTACATTTACGTTCTTGATATGATAATTCAGTGCCTTTCATTAGTAGCTTGACTCTATCCTAAATATCCTTAGCTGCCTCTTGATGATTTATAAGTGCATACACATCGGGTGGAAGACCGTGAAGAATGATATTTGTTGCTTGAACATCACAGTCATCTTGAAGTTGTTGTGCTTCAGTAAGTTCAGAGTATTTCTTAGGTCAGGTCTGCCCATTTTCTTCAACAGTTGGGTAGACCAGTGGACCATTGTCGATTGAATCAAGCATCATCCTACCATTTTTCTTCCCTTTGATGAATAGACGTATACGACTTTCCCATGATTCGTACATTGGCTTTTCAAGTATTAGAGGACGGTTTTCAGCTCCAGCAACAATTATGTGTTCTGCTAGAGTAGTCATCTTGCTTCAATTGAAAAGTGAAATGATTAAATATTGACTGAATAGTGATTAAGAAGGATTGTGTTAAGAGATGTTGTTGTCGGTGATTAAGATTAATATTCTACAGGATTTTACAAATCTTCACTAAAATCGAGAAATCCAAACATTTCACGGGGTTTTACAAAGACAAACCGTAGAAAATAAAATCTTTTTGTGATTGCTGTAATGTTTCGCTTGGAATATGGAAATTGTAATGTTTCGCTTGGAATATGATAATGTAATGTTTCGCTTGAAATATGAAAATTAGGCAGAGTTTAGTTTTGCACAACTACGTATTTCGCTTGAATTAACAACCTGTTTCAAAATGCTTGCTAACATAAATCGCTGCTAACATATTTTGCCTGAGGCCAATTTCGCTTGACCTATGAAAAATTAAGCAGAGTTTCATTTTCTATAAATGACATAAATCGCTTGAAGTCAACCTGTCATAAATCGCTTGAAACATATTTCGCTTAATACATATTTCGCTTAATTTCATAAATTGCTAGCTTCAAACATGTTTCGCTAGCATTATAAACATGCTTCGCTGGCTTAAAAAAACGTACTTTTTCATTAAAAAAAATCACCCTTTTGACATTTTACCTTGATTTTTCTTGCACAACTAGTTATCTTTGATTTTCAAGTGACGAAACCAAAAGACAACTAAAACCAACGATCTAAACAAGATATAAACGCACACAAACACACGATATCACCCCATGGCGATTGATACCAATTGTAGATGTATCAAATCACTTAAAAACTAAGCAAAAGAAAGTTTAGAGAGAGAAAGTGGGTTGAAACACTTAAAGAGAGAAAAGAAGGAAAAGTGTATTATGAAAGAACCAAATGAACAACCAACCCTCTCCAAGGTGTGGAGAGTGGTATTTATACCTATACTAGGGCCGATCAACATAAGGGAGTCTTATGTTGACCCGGTTAGCTTGGTAAGTTTTCAAATATTATGCTACGAGCTATTCTAAGATATATTGGTAGTGACCGAGTCATTTCTCGATTTCTAACAAATACTGATAGATTTAAGTATTAGTACTCGCTCTTAGTGATCGACACCCTACTTACCAACGAACCTACAACTAATTGAGTACACTGCCAGTTAGTATTGTTTTTAGGTAAAGTCAGAAAAATATAAATAGTAAAACTTGATATTTTTCTAAGCCATGTATACTCATGCTTTATGTATGATTTTTTTATGTTATGAATGAATTTTAAATCTTGGTCATAGTAGTGATGGTTGGTTTATTTATTTTCTTTTATGGTTGATTTAGTAGTGCATACTTACTTTGGCTTAATTTACTTTTAGCCACTTTTATATATTTTTGTCGTGATATTTGTAACACCCCCAAAATGGGTCGCAACGGAATAATAACCGAGATCGTTACTTCATAATACAATAGCACAAGATATAAGAGAACGACCTCTAAATGAGTCGTTTGAAAAGTAATCTCGTTGATTTAATTGAAATTAAACTTGATTTGACATTTGTCCCAAAGTTTGCATCATAATGATAGACTGAAAATAATACAACGAGATTTGATTGTTTGAATGTATGTAGAAATCTATGAATATAATCTTGTAAAATCTAGACTCCAATGCACATCAGTTATGTCAAGCATCCTATTCATCTGAGAAATACATGCTTAAAAGTGTCAACATAAAGTTGGTGAGTTCATAGGTTTATGTAAGTATAAATGTAGGATCAAGAGTGTATATTGTCTACTGCTTCACCACAATAACATGTAAAATGTTTAGTGACTACTGCTTCACTACAGTATCATAAAAAGTGTTTAGGAATCAGTGACGTTCAAATTAAGTAGTATGGATCACAAGATTTCAAAGTGTCTGACTATTGTAATGCGCACAATATCACAATAATAATTTACGACTACACTAAGCTCATGAAACTGACGCTACGACATGAATGTATGCAATTTAATGCCAGTGAATGCCCCATGTAGAAGTCAATCCGTAACATCCCAAATCTGACGTGGTATACGTCCGTTAGTCCGGTACACCGAAACTAGTGAGCGCTACTCACCCGAACGGGGATGTCAATCCCAAATAGATCTATTTATAACACTCGCGCTTACACAATGTAATTAACAGTTCATGATAATGGGCAGTGCGGGTTATCGTTACTTAGGCATGCTACGTAATTATTGTAAACAATGAAAAGTGTTGTACTTGTTTCCTTTTGTAAAATGAGCAATGTATCCCTCCTCGAGATATGTAAATGAGTATGAAAACGAGTATGTAAATGAGTATGTAAACCAGTTTGTAAACGTGTATGTAAACGAGTTACGAAATCAAGTATGTAAACGAGTTTGTAAATGCACATGTATTCTCCCCTAAAATAGTTCAAAACAAGTAAAATAGGGGCCATAAAACTCATCTCAAGTAATGAAATCGATGTATGAACAATCAACAATGTATGACGTCACAAAATAACAGGAAAGCAACCTAATTAAATATAGGTCGTTTAACTATAATGTACTTGAATAAATAATACAATGTATTTATAAAGTTATATCACAACCTAATAGTTTTTGTTTAGTTTATAAGTCGAAACAATGTTTTTGTTATGTTCGTCATTTAATGTCTATGTAGATGTACTTGAAAAATATTTCCTTAGTCCGATAAATAATTATTGTTGATAATGCTCGATTTAATATCTTTATTATTTTTGTAACGGCACTTATTTTATAGTCTGATTAGTTTATAAAATAATAATTATAAAGTTTAAAACGTGTATAAATATTATACAAGCAATACTATATTATTTCGTAAGGTTTTTATAGTCCAAACAGACCCGAAAACACTCATAAACACCATTTTTATTTTCAAACAGCAACCACATTTTTATAAAAATGTGCAGGAAATTTTATATAAAAGTTATCTAGTTTCTATGAAGGTTATCTTAATTTTTATACACTTTTGGACCTCGAAACGCGCGACCTTAAAGTAAAATATCATTCCAAGTAACATTGTAGTTTAATACTTAAGCCGGTTCGAACCCGAAAGCCCTCAAAAAACCCGTTTTAAAATCTGATCAGGAGGTCCGAAAACAAAAGCTGCCATTTCCTTACATGGTTTCGTGAATCTTAAAACGGCCACAACTTCTTCGTTTTAACTCCGTTTTTCACGTTCTTTATATGCACGGAATCATCTAGAGACGTACTATCATAATATTAAGGTTTTACAGTGCCTTAAAATCGTGCCAAAACAGTATAACCCAACTGTTTTTATATACATATGTATATGTTTTATTTAGTGATTTTTAACATGTTTTTATTTACTACAAGTCCACTAGTTTATCACTACAACATTCTCTTTATAATTAAAGTCCACTAAATTTAGTCCATCCATATTACTTCCATTTTCATAAATAAAATTCCAAGAACAATTATTAATTTATAAAACTATATAAATTAATTTATAACCAATAATTAAACAACTATTTAAATAAATTATCCAACACATGTAGTATATCAAAATTAGTATTTTTCTTGCATTCTAACATATTTGTAAACTCTTTTCAACATGTGTTGGTATTTACTTGATTATGTATGATCCTTGATTTCTTGTAACTTTATAAAATATAAACTAAATGGTGATTTAACTATATAACCAAGATGTATATATGAAAATAAGTAAAATGAAAGTATAGAGATTTTTGTATGAACCTTGAGTGATGGTGATGATGAAATGATCACAAAGACTAATCCTAATCAAACCCAAATGTTTGTTACTAGCTAAACCCTTTAAACACTTGTGAAAATATGTAACATCCGGCAATTTTCGAAACTTTAAATGTCTATGTTACCTTTTGACATTTTGGGTCCGGTTCGAATTTTTTTTTAACATTTGGACTTTTTACCGTCGCATAAAAACAATTGCCGCATAGCCTGTAAATTTCAAAACATATTTAAATAATAAATCATAATTATTGTTATTGATCTCTCATTTATAAACTAAACATTTGCTCGGTTCCTGAGACTTTCAAATTACATGTGAATGGGTACACTATTGAAGAATATAACAATAGTGTTACTTCCTAATACTATTTGCTATCATTGTTATTCCTAACACTATTTAAAAATATATACAATTCCTAAAACTATTCCTAGCACTATTTGAGAATATATACTATTTCTAATACTATTCCTAGCACTATTTGAGAATATATACTATTCCTAATACTATTCATAATACTATTCCTAATACTATTCCGAGCACTATCTGAGAATATATACTATTCCTATCTTTTTTAAAATTTGAATTAGGTGATGAGATGTAACTATGTGAATAGAGAAAGAAATAAGTATATTTAGGGTAGTCATGTAAGGAATATACATGATGGTGTCTAATTATATTTTTTTTAAAATTTGGTCAAGGTTGTCATGCCTTTAAATTGTTGTTGCTATGTCTTGGGATGGGTATTGTACCGATATAAAAATTTTATAAGAAAAACTTTGGGCCTTGACATGGATTTAAGGTTTATTCAAGTCAAAATATATTTTTCGGTCAAAGCTTAACAGTGTTACCCAATAATTTACCAAAGATTTTAATTAAATATTAAAAAAAACATTTATGAAATGTTATCAAGTAAATACTCATTTTTATTGGAAAACAATGGCGCAAGTTTCGTGACTCGAATCGACCGTTAACTAGTTCAAATGAGTCCCGAACCGATAGTTATCAAAAACTACAATTTATATTTACACAATTCACCCTCTATTATTTGGTACTTGTCACTTTACTTTTAAAAGTTTTATTATAAATAAAAAATTTATACCATTTCTTTCATTTCATTTTTTATAACACACACTTAAACACTCTTCCCCTCTATAAAATCCGGCCACCACAGCCACGGCCGGCTGCCACCCAGCCGCCGTCGGCCGAAAAATTTTCTGGCGAGTTTTCCGGCGAACTCCAAAAATGCTCCCCTTCACCCGATCTATCCGATCTACCACACCACG
>BQNB010150984.1:0-15962 GCA_026074375.1 Tanacetum coccineum
ACGCGTACGAGAAAAGAAAAAGAAAAAATATAGTGAATTTAAATAGCATTGTAAATGACCTGAAAATACAGAATGTTACAGTCCTTCCCCGTTAAATGAGCCTTGTCCTCAAGGCTCAAGTTGGGACATTTGACGAAGGTACGGGTTCGTTTTCACAAATCCGCGAAGGGAATACATGCTCTTTTTAAAATATAGAGTCTTTTCAGGTCAGCTTGTCCAAACAAATTAAAATTCAGGACAACTAGGGATGGGTTGTTATGACTACTTATGAACTTATGGAGTCTTTACAAATATGAACTTATGGACATTATTATATGTATTTTACTACAGTACAGTAAATTATGACAACTAGGTACGGGCTCGTTAAACACCTAAAAATATGTATTATTGTTACATCATCTCATTAATTTGTTAGGACAAATATAGAGTCTTTACGTTCCTTTTCTTTGACTACTTCTGCGTTCGTTAGGATATTCTTTATACTTGTTATGACCTATCGCTTTATAAACAATCTCGATGTTAAACTATAAACCATTTTGTTGTCGCCCTATGAGCTACTTCCCATTTACTTTATCGATTATTTCATTTCGTTATAAAACTATTTGATACATTTCCTACATCACACTATTTTGATGAAAATGAGCATTGCATCGTTGGCCCTCAAATATACATAGCCTAATCACCTATGTATATTTGGTGCATAGACTGATTACCTATGCATTCAGGAAGAACCATGTCATGCTGAGAGTAGTCACCTTAAAATCTACACCTCTTCATCAACACAAATCCGGAAGAAATTCCCGCATCTCTTCTCTGAACCCGTACTTTCCTCAAGTGCCGCAACTTGAGCCTTGAGGACAAGGCTCTTCTAACCGGAGGAGACTGTAACATTTCCGTATTTTCAGGTCTTTTACGACGTCATCTATTTTACTAATTATTTATTTTTCTTTCTCGTACGCGGTTACTTTTATTTTTAATAGTTAAATCGCGTAAGTTAAAAATTATCGTTTAGCGTAAACGGACATCAAACAATTAAATGTTTACATCAAGCAAGGGTTATATAATTATTTTGAGAATAATTATTAACTTTGTTCATTTTATTTTTATCGGATACGTAAAGTGTATACGTTTCGCGATAAATTGCGTTTAGGCACTCCCGGAACCACCAAAACTTTTCTACGCTTCAACAAATACCCACATTTATACCCAATACATAAAAATTAGTCAACAACACCACATATATCTTATGTATGCCGAAAATATGGCCATTGATACAAGAAAAATAATGAAACTCTTCCTTTTGGTCAAAGTGCAACATACTTCATTAATACCTACACCATACTTTGTCTCTTTGACTCATAAACCCATACCTAAGACCAAAGACCATCCCTTAAACCATACCTTGTCTCCTTGACTATAGTCTTGCACCTTATATACATGTATCTAGTGATGAGAGATCACATACATGCTTATACACTTGGTAAAAATCACAAATCACCTCCCTTTTGGCTCTATACATGCTACGGCACCAAGCATACACCCACACAAACCCATATCAATTTTTATACAACCCATACACTCCTATACACATCCATTCTAAGGTATTCTAAGGTGATCCCAAGCATTGGCTAACCTTTTTCAAGTATTAATCAAGAAAAGTGAAACTAGGGTTTTAAAATGGAAAGCTAGGGTTTTATATCTAAACAAGGGTTTAGATACTTTGGTTCATCATCTTACATCATAATAAGGTTATCTAAAAACCTTCATGTCTTTACTTTCATCATTTTTATATGTTTACATGTTCATATTACATCATCCTAAGGTTGTCTAAAACTCTTTATAACTTTATATTTATCATTTTATGTACATATATGTTCTATATAGAAAAATCACCATTAGAAAACTTTAATCATGAAAAAAAAATAAACTTAACACTTGTGATCTTGATATATGGACTCATGGACACAAGTAATAGAACGATTTATATATGTAGCTATGATATAAAATTGTAGTGGAAAAATATGTTGGTAATTTTATTAGATTAAAAGTATATAAAACAAGTTTAAATAATTAGTTATATAAAAGATATAAAGGGCCTGTTTTGTTCATTATTGTGTGACAGCCATATTGTGTTTTCTAAATAAGTAACATCTCATACGATTCCAAAAATAAGAAACTCGAAAAACCGATTTATAAAAAAAAGATACGCAAATATACGTTTTTACGTTAATAACCGGCACGGGTTTATAAAATAAATTTATAAAAAGTTACTGTTCATACAGGGACATTTATTTTTGGAAAACAACATTTAATAAATAAAAACTTTTAAATAACGAGAACGAACTCGAAAGAATCACTTAAAAAACGAACTATAACGAAAAGTTACGACATTTCGAGATTTAACTATAAAAAATCCATAAAAATAAATATATAAGCTGTTATGAATATAAAATACTATTATCAGAAAACTCAAATTTTGAAAATGTTGATATTTTGATAACTCGTCCTAACTTCGAAAGCGTGGGCATAAAGAAACGTAAAATCGAGCTAATACGCGAAAGTTACGCCATTTTCTACTACTGTAATTATAAAACTGTTTTAACTTTTAAACACATTTTAACAAAAGATTAGAACGTGTGATAGAAGCTATAAAGAATTATATGTGGTTATATCAAAGACTATATTACTAGGGATTTTCATAATGAGGCTCTACCTCGGGTGGCGTAACGACTAGTGTGGATTACGATTTAAGTGACCCTAGCTCTCATACGGGCACTAACAACGACCTCTTAATAATGAAAGCCCAACCGAACCGATAGTATGATGAGCTAACGACCTAAAAATAATCAAAGTAATTTATTACTTATACGACTTATAATGGATTAGTTTTGCCTTCGGATCCTTTCGTGACCATTTTCTATTGTGAATACTTGTGGATTACCATCACACTCGATTGGATTCATTAGTCCTCGGCATTTTAATCTTTTTCAATGTTTATAAACCACGCGAGGGAATACAATGCTCGTTTACAAACTGTATATTTTACTAACTGACAATTACTTCAGGGAGCCCCACCTTTTCTCTTTAATGTTTTTCTTAAACTTTTTCGGGTGAAATACGAGCTCGTTTTACTACCAAAAACCTATTGATTTATACGTAAGCATTAACCAGACTTATTTTTACTAAATCTTGATTTGTTTACTACAATGATTTGAGATACGTTTAATTACCTACCTTTAAACCGTGATTTTTGAACAACGTGATTGTTTACTATGGAACAACAAGTTTTTCTAAAGTTGTAATATCTCCTGAATTACTGCCTGAATATTATTGCCTAAGTAGTCACTATATTGCCACTTAAGTCCCTACTAATCATGAACCGTTAATTACCACTATTGTAAGCGCGAGTGTTGTGGATAGATCTATCGGGACTGACAATCCCCACCTTTCCTTGGGTCACTAGTTTGATCAAGTGCAGTTTACATTCAAGAAAATTTCGTAGGAGTGATTAGCAACATCTGTATAAAGAAAATTCGTAGGATGTTTTTGTAAACATCTGTATCCGTGTTGGGGCAACAAAACCTCGAGTACTTGTTTTGATTACAGTTGTATTACGTTAAGGTTCGGTGTCCATGAGCCTTAGGCAATAATATTTATTTTAACCTTGGCTGATTTGTTTCTCTTGTCTACATACTTGTTTGAACTTCGAATAATGACTTAGTCCCCCATTACTCTCGATCTTTACTGGTCCACGCTATTTCCCCGATAACTATGAATCACTCAACAATTTTGTTTACATTTTATAGCATTTTTATCTCAGGTGCGAGATATAAGCTTGGATGGGAGCCATGACGGCTATCTATAAAGAGGATCGATTTCCTTAAATTCAATGAAACTTTTTCTTATAAAATCTTAATGTCTTTTTTATCAAAACTATAGGACTAAGGTGAAAACTCTGATCTTTTGTAATGACACACGAATGAATCCTATTTTTAAACGTCATTTAATTCGTTTTCTATATTTGAATCTTTGTTACTTTGACGTAGCACCCCATTGTTACCTTTCCGATCACATATTTGGGGGTGTTACAGATACGTGCCTCTCTCATTTAAATTTTAATGCAAGTAATTTAAGTACCATTTTTGATAAACGTTTATTTCCATCTGTTCACGTTGGTGATGGCGAGTCTATTCCCGTCACCAACACAGGCCATAACATTATTCTTTCCCACATCGCCTCACTCAAATCTTCATAATGTTCTTGTAACCCCCAATATAATTAAAAATCTCATTTTTGTTCGTCAGTTCACTAGGGACAATAATTGTACTATTGAATTTGACGCCTTTGGTTTTTCTGTGAAGGATTACTTGACTCGTCATATCCTCCTTCGATGTGACAGCTCGAGCGATCTCTATCCAGTTTTACTCAAACCATCAACTTCCTCCATGCTTTTCTCATCACAGATGCCTCCACGTGGCATCAACGTCTCGACAGTCGGTGATCAAGTGCTACGTTCGCTTGTCTCTAGTCGTTTTATTTCATGTAATAAAGAAAATCTTCACTATTTGTCACGGCTTGCCAACATTGGTAAAAACATGTAAGCTTCCCTTTCATAGTTCAGATTATATTGTTCGAACATTGATTTGAATATTATTCATTGTGTGATTTATGGACATCTCCCATTTATTAGTTCTAGTGGTTTTAAATATTATGTCTAATTTCTTGATCATTTCTCTCATTATCTATGGATCTATCCTCTTCGTTCCAAATCTGACATGTTGATAATATTATGCATTTTCGCAACTATTGTAAAAATCCAATTTAAATGTGAAATATAAAAACTTCCAATGTGATCATGCGGATGCGTCGATAATAACCAACTCCACACCCTTTTGCCAAAAATGACATCCAATTTATATCTCTAAATTCTCTTAGCCCAAAAATCTCCCAATAAAATGCAAGGCGGAGCGAAAGATACGAACAATTAATAATACCACTTTGTAGCTCTCCTCTTCAAGCACACCTCCTCCCTACCTTTTGGTGGGTCCCGAAGCCCGCCAGAAGGCCACCTATCTCCTAAACATTTACATCTACCCGCAAATCCATAACGATATACCTTTCACACGCCTTTTCAACAAACCACCCAATTACTCGCACCTTCAGATCTTTGGGTGTCTATGCTACCCTCATCTCCACTCACCCATAAATCTTGCCTCCGTGCACACCATGTATCTTTTTAGGCTAGTCCCGCCATCATAACCGTGGTTTTTTCGTTACATTTAGTAGTCAAGACATTTATTTATTCTTTAAATTGAATGGGCCTAAGCCCATGGTACAATCATTCCAGAATGTCTCTTGTAATCATATATATAATATAAGTTTGGTTATCAATAATAATCAAGGAAATCAAATTTAGCCTTTCAATATTGATAAAAACGATCAGAATTAAAGATGCAAGTATGTCGCGTATTTTTTAAATAGAAAAATTATTAAATATGATAATATGATGTGATAAAAATGCTCAACTTAACATAAGAATCTTTCAACTAATAATAATATACAAATAATTTTTTCAATTAAATAGTAGCATGCATATTTTGAGTATTTTATTGAATTCTTTTCCTTACAAAATATTTTATTTGTTACATCTGACAATGTTAAACATAATTCTAAGATATTCTATCTACATTTTCATAATTGTATCATCATCAAGTAAATTTGAGATTGAAGTTTTAAGAAATTAGGCGAAGATGTTTAACACCATGAGAATATAACATACCAACAATATACTGATTAATTTACGAGATTAAACGGCGACACAATATCCTACCTTGAAAGTTGGTTTTAACAGAGCAACTTATTTATATGTTGATATGTCGTGCCTAGTATCGATGACTCAATTGTTAAAGTTTAATAGTTTAATATTGTTTATATACTACTAATGAAACTGTTATTATATTAATAACATGTCAACACTTTTTATACAAAAAAACAAACCATATTATTTCATTCAGATTCAGACATTTTATGCCTCAGATTCAGATTCAGATGTGCGAGTCAGTATATCATATTCAACCTCTTAATAAATCAACAGCACAAATGTTGTGGGAAAATGATTACCCTCGGAGGTTTTACCCATGTTTATATATTTGCGGGTAATCCGTGGGTATTTGAGTATTACCCACGAATTTTGGTCTTTTACTCATAAATTCTGTCCGTGTGTAATTGTCTGAATTCTTGTAGCGTGTTTGGTTTGTATGATAAGACGTAATGAAATCGATAATAAAAACTCATCATAGTGTTATGGTGATTTGCATGCGTGTACAAAACTATTTTAGGTGGCACAAAAATGTATGAAACCACATCAAACAAGAGCAATGATTCCTGCATCGGAATTTTAGGAAAATATTGTCAAATCCACCATTCACTCCGGTTTAATAACCATGGTAAAACTGAGGTGGTAAAACATTGAGCACTGCAGTTTTATAGAGAAATTATTTTTTTGCCTAAATTTAAGTGTTAATGTTTTATTGGCATGCCTAATACGGGTCCTCTGAATGTCTTAGCCACATAGATTAGACATACCATTTGGCATGTTAAATTGTTAATTAACAAGCAAAAGAACCCGCGCGTTGCGGCGGGACTAATTTTTTCCCGAATATTTTCTTTTTTTGGGACGGCTTTGTAAATTTTTTTACGGGAATTTTTGTGTAAGAAAATCGTAAATAGTTAAAAGGTGAGGGTCCGTTTTGTATTTTTTTTTACTTTGGGCCAGATTTTAGGCTATTTTTGGGGTTTTTTTTGGCTAATTTTTTCCCGGATATTTCCTTCTTTTGTACGATTCGGGAAAAAAAAAATTGCGTTGGGACGGGTTAATTTTTTCCCGAATATTTTCTTTTTTTGGGACGGTTCGATATCTTTTTTTTGGGCCAGATTTTGGGCCACATTTTATGCGAATTTTAGGCTAGTTTGTCGACAAATGTGTATATTAGTAATAATTTTTTTTATATGGCTTATGTGTTGGGCCTCATGTTTAAAGTGTTGTTTTTTTTGCTATATGGTTTTTTTTAATATAATGGGTTGTACGTTTGTGACCATATCGATTATTTTAAAGTTATTAGGTATCGAAGATGTTTCCGCGGGTATTTTTTTTATCTGAATAAATCGAAACTTTTGTAATATTTTTTTTCCTCCTACTTTGTGCATACAAATTTAAAAAAAAAATTAAAAAAAAAAAACCCAAAATCGGGCTGGCCCAAAATGGGAGCCCGATACTGTAGCACTGTGGCCCACTGTCAAAACGACAGTGGATTTGTCCACAAATGTGTTATACAAGCAAAAGAACCCGCGCGTTGCGGCGGGGCTAATTTTTTCCCGAATAATTTTTTTTTACGTTTCGGGGTTTTTTTTGGCGATGCGTTATGGCGGGGCTAATTTTTAATATTTTCTTTTTTTGTATGATTCGGGGAAAAAAAATTTGCGTTGGGACGGGCTAATTTTTTCCCGAATATTTTCTTTTTTTGGGACGGTTTTGTAAATTTTTTTACGGGAATTTTTGTGTAAGAAAATCGTAAATAGTTAAAAGGTGAGGGTCCGTTTTGTATTTTTTTTTACTTTGGGCCAGATTTTAGGCTATTTTTGGGTTTTTTTTTTTGGCTAATTTTTTCCCGGATATTTCTTTTTTTTGTATGATTCAGGAAAAAAAAATTTGCGTTGGGACGGGTTAATTTTTTCCCGAATATTTTCTTTTTTTGGGACGGTTTGATATCTTTTTATTTGGGCCGATGAATGTAAAAAAGTTGTGAACAATAAAAACTTGACGTGTTTTTTTTGTTAATTTTTTACGGGATTTTTTGTGTAAGAAAATCGTAAATAGTTAAAAGTTGAGGGACCGTTTTGTATTTAATTTTTTTACTTTGAGCCAGATTTCAGGCTAATTTTAGGCTAGTTTTTTTTTTTACTTTGGGTCAGATTTTTGGCCACATTTTATGCGAATTTTATGCTAGTTTGTCGACAAATGTGTATATTAGTAATAATTTTTTTTATATGGCTTATGTGTTGGGCCTCATGTTTAAAGTGTTGTTTTTTTTGCTATATGGGTTTTTTTTAATATAATAGGTTGTACGTTTGTGACCATATCGATTATTTTAAAGTTATTAGGTTTCGAAGATGTTTTCGCGGGTATTTTTTTTATCTGAATAAATCAAAACTTTTGTAATATTTTTTTTCCCATTCCTACTTTGTGCATACAAATTAAAAAAAAATAATAATAATAAAAATAAAATAAAATCGGGCTGGCCCGAAAATGGGAGCCCGTTACTGTAGCAGGTGACCCACTGTCAAAACGACAGTGGATCAGTCACCTACATTTTATGCGAATTTTAGGCTAGTTTGTCGACAAATGTGTATATTAGTAATAATTTTTTTTATATGACTTATGTGTTAGGCCTCATGTTTAAAGTGTTGTTTTTTTTTGTTATATTGGTTTTTTTTAATATAATGGGTTGTACGTTTGTGACCATATCGATTATTTTAAAGTTATTAGGTATCGAAGATGTTTCCGCGGGTATTTTTTTTATCTGAATAAATCAAAACTTTTGTAATATTTTTTTTTTCCATTCCTACTTTGTGCATACAAATTTAAAAAAAAATAAAAAATAAAAAATAAAATAAAATAAAAATAAAATACAATCGGGCTGACCTAAAAATGAGAGCTCATTACTGTAGCAGGTGACCCACTGTCAAAACGACAGTGGATCAGTCACCTAATGTGTATATTTATAATTGTATAATTACATTTATTGTAGTGGTTAATAAAGAGAGATGATTTCAGACGTGTCTTACAGGCTCATGTTTCATGATATATGGTAACCTTTTTTAGAGATATATTTTTTTTCCTTTTTTGGTTAATTGTTCGTTTAGTGATAGGGGTTTAGTTTCTAATTTCTAACTCATTTTACTTCGTTGTGAGATCTTTTTATGTTGATGCTTCTATTGGGATCACCTTATTTCATCTAATCTGCTTTTGAGATTAGCGACTCTTCTGTAAATCTTTTATACCGCGACTTAGCTGCTTTGTTATCAGATACAAACCCTCTTTATGTGTCCGTTACAGGTGTTGTTTAGTATGAATCGTCAACCAAATTAAGCTGGTATATGAAATCCCTTATAATGAGACAAGATGGTTTGAGCAAGTTGTCGCCCAGTATAACGCTACATCAATGGATTTGTCTTAAGTTCAGGTGAGAAAAGTTGATATTTAAACCACATAGTATAAATACTTAATAGTTTGCATTTAGTCATTTTGGCATGCATATAGCAACAATGAATGAATGAACAACCTACAATGAACTTTCGTCTAATGAGTTGGGAAGTGTTGGTTACACTTCTACGATCAGTAGTCCTCTTTAAACTCTTGCAAAAGGTGGAGGGGCAGCTGGACATCCGAAAGAGGAAAAGAACAAGACTGCTTCTCATACGACCATTTCAAATACCGGTGTGGCCTGTTAACCATTGGTATATGACCTTATAAATCTATTACCTGAAAGAAACATTGTTTGACCAGGTGCTTTGACTATCAGGCAGTACAATGGTGTTTGGGTGTGTGTCTTCGAAAAAAGATTATCCATAATATTATGATGCATATGAAAATTTGCGTTGTCTGCTGATGTGGATAAACATTAAAATGTTGATTCATGATTCATAAAAGGGACACCGGAGAGGTACTGTATTTATATAAAAAGCATGAGCTATTTAATGAGTAATGTTCCTATCCTAAACTTCTAATTGATGGATTTGTAGCAAGTATTGTATTTATATAAACTTCTAATATGATGCTGAAATGCCCCAGTTAGAAGCAACACGTAAAATATATTCACTAGTATGTCGTTGTGAGCCATATGTAATCGTTCGTATTTAGCGTTGGTATCGTTAAAGGTTTCACATGTTTTTCTATATAATTTCAACGATCATCGGTTCATACTTCGAGTAACTCAGGTATGTCATATATCCCATCATCTTTCTTACTTGATTTGTGAACTTTAAATTGATTATTTAAGCTGTTTGGTTTACGGCTGGTCCTATGAGACTCTAATAGTTTGTCACCAACTTAGAGAAAACATACATTAGACCTAGATAATGTTTGTCATTCTTGTGATTTTCAATGAAATAACATATTAGTTATATAAAAACTCATTCTTCACTAGCATCTAATTCAGTATATTTATTGGGTGGTAGTTACATAACCTAAACAACATACTTCGTATTTAATTAGCTATGTTACTTAATCATGATTGTATCGTTGTTTATTACATATGTTAAATTTATTTTACAAAGCAGACCCACCATTCAGAAACCCAAAAGCTTGCCTTTAGGTGCGTGGGTATAACAGGCCAGACCCTTAGTCAAAACATCGACTACCATAGTTTTTAAGATGACAATTTGATAATTTAAAATAGACTATATGTAAATGCCCTTATTGATAGTTTTTAATGATTGATTTTGTTTTTTTTGTTTTTTTAATCATGGGTTTTGACACATTGTTTGACTAATCCACGAGGTTTTAACCCACATTGCTTCATTTTGTTTTTATTCCATAAAAGTTAATTACTCTGCTTTGTGGTTTCAGGTAGCAAACTTAGTGACGTTTTCTGTCAAAATTAGTTGTTCTATGGAAGAGAGTTTGAGATTGCAATGTCTTTGAATCGAATTGCGGTTCTAGAATGAAACAAAGGAAGAGAGCCAAGGTTAATATATCTTTTTTCGTTTGTCCAGGGAGGCCAACTTTTGAGAAGCAGTTAAGCGGTTTGATCTAGATTGAAATTAGAAGGGAAGGAATATGTGATCAAATATCTAAGAAGTTGGCTCTATTTATCGGGTGCACCGTGCACCTGTAGTTTTATAACAACTGACCATCGTATTTGTTTAGATATGAAGATTAGTTATAAGCCTATACTAGATTGAGTGATTCTAGACATCACAATGGTTGTTGCAACAAAAGTATAAGCACAACGGTTAGAACTTCACGGGTTATTCTATTGAAACGGTTGACAATATTTTCACTTATTTTTTTATGAAACTCCACTTATAGCAAGTCAAACTTTTCATAAACAACATCATATATAACATAATGACAAAAATTATAATAATTTTAAAATAATATTCAACTTCTATGCCAATGTTTTTTTCTTATAAGATAAGTGTTTTAGATTGTTTTATAATTTCTACATCTCGAGCATATCGTGAACTCGGTTTAAATTTCTTTTTAACTTTCATGATTTATTGTGGTGAGGAGATTGACTCATTGAATACCAATGAGCTAGAATCTCTTAAGTGACAACTTCTTTGTAAGTCTTATGATATCTCGGGTGTGTGGAAAAACGTTTAATTGGCCAACGTGAAAAATTAAGTAACGTTACTTGATCGCTTACCATCTTTTAACTAAAACATAAAAATAACAGTATCGCCATATAGTTTACGATTCCTACCCTTATAATTTTACCTCGGAATTTGAATTGGAATCAAAAAGCAGCTTCATTGCTTCATTCATCTGAAAACAACAAATGGTGTTTGTTTTAGATGATAGACGTTTATGTATGCATATGCTCTTCCTCTTCCTGACTCTTGTTGTGTGTCTGTGTGTATGGCTCCTTCCACTCTTGGCCGTTGCAACCATCAACAATACACTTCCAGCCTGGCAAAATAATTGTGACAACCTCACAGTAGCATATCCATTTGGCATAGTAAATATGTCAGCCCTAAGGCAGTAAATTAAGGTAATCCAAACGCCATCTTAGCCTATCAAAAGCAACACCAATTGACATTCACTTTTGGTAAAACCATGAAATATCATTGAAAATGAACCATTAAATCTGCAATTGTTTTAAGTAATCTTCCAAAACAATATCTACATTAAGCCGACTTAGAACGTAATCAAAGTAAAAAAACTGTTTTATGATGTCTATCAAGAAATACTTGTTTAATTATGTAGTCTATTCCACATATGCAACGACCGTGTAACTTGTCTCGAGTGACATAACAATCATCCTACATGAGATAAAAATTATAAACTTAGGCTTGAGCCCAAAATCAAAATTTGTCTTTTCCATGTCTACATCTAAATCAACACATGCAAACCCAAAGTGTGTATTCAGTATATTCATATAGTTGTAGGTTCATAGTATTTTGTACCAGTCTCCTTTGTTCCAATTCTGGTTCAGCAATGACGCTCTCAATCACGTGCACTTCACATTCTGAATATGTGCACACCAACAACTAATCTTATCTATCCCTCTCCCTCTTCAGACCTCAGCAGGTTTCAATGTAACTATTTTTAATGCAAAAACATGTACCCAAACTTTCCCACCTTTACCACCACCTCTCCTAACATTTAACAACAATGCCATATGACTTGCTTCTGTTTGTCTAAATCTTATTATTATTGTATCTAATTCCTGTAACATGATGTTGTATGCTGTCAAACTCAGGCAATTGTGTCCACTGTAAAGGTGGTAATTTGACCCATTTACTCTTGAATGGGCGGATTCAAGTTTTATTCCATTTATTACGGGTCAAACCGGTAAAAGAAAACATCTTAAAAGTTAAAAGGAGGTGGGTCAATCATTTATAAATAGATGCACAAACCACAACTTGATCTGTACCAAAAAGTATCAACTTTTACCCAAGTCTATAAATCAGCATGCCAACCCAGCCATTTATTCATCGCCATCCTCTGAATGCATGTTAGAAGAGGAAATTTTTACTAAGAGGCCTACACAAGGTAACTATCAGCCATGATTAACTTTAGTGGAAGTAGTTATTGAATGTGCAAAAGGAATTTAGCTTATATAAAAGATATCATTCATATTGAAATTTAGGTGGTTCATCCTCTTACACTCCTTTGTGTGTTTCATCGTCTTATAAGAAATGATTCTGATAAATTTATAGTTTATGTATACTGATTATTTGGCGTGAAAATAGTCAGATTTGGAGATGCAGATGATGAGTAAGAAGGAAATTTTTTATTTAAAATTAGTTTATAGTTTATCTAGCTAACAACCCATAATTCAAAAGAGCTGAATATCTAAGTTTGATTCTACAAGTCTAATTAGTTCATAAACACTCTTCAAATCTTAGACCACAGAAACTAATTATGAAAACGCTAGTGCAGTAGTACCCGGTGTTTATAATAACACTAGTGTTGTGCTTCACACTAAATATAATCACCATCTTAGTGCATAAGACAAGTGTATACTTAAATAGGAAGACAATAAAGTGTAACCATATAACTCAATGCTAGAGGCTTTTAGCTCTTATTCACTTGCTGATTTGGTCGTTGTGTTTCAAGAAGCTTCTTGACCATGTCTTCTAGTCTATAAAATTGGTTTTGTAAGCCTGCGTGAGGACATAAACAATGAGATATTTAGTTGGTGCACATAGATATTATTATGATTATATAAATATAAGGATAACTATTGTTTACTTTCCATACTGAAGTAGTAACACTCCTTGATTTTGCTCCCGTTTACAAAAATGACTTCAACGAAGGTGATACAGATTAGCAAGGCCATACTTCTTTTTGCACTGGAATTTCGTACCCGTATGTGTAGAAAATTTATGCAGCCTCTTATTTCCAACGGTAAAGAAACTGTTAAGAAACAATGGTTCTCACTCTTCACACCATGACTTTTGATCAGTACTGGTTGTATAGATTGCCAAAAAGAGTTTCGCTCAATCCTGCCTTTAGTCTGTTGTACTAACTAATGTAACAATCAATGCTCTTTTCCCTATGATAACTAATCATAGCTAGAAAATGATTAACTATCAGCTTCAATTATATTAAACCTTAAATCCACTATAAGTGTAATAATGTGAGCTTCACAGTGCCTAGTCATTTCTTTATCCATTTATTGGCAGGAATGAATATAAGAATTTACCTCATGGTGTATCCTAAAGAAAAACGAAAAAAGCGAAAGTATAAAAATGCAAAACTTTGCTTCTGGAAACGGATTGTTGAATATACGTAATATCTGGATACAATCTGGAATTGGTGTGCGTAGGCCCTCTGGTTGCGTTTTATCAAGGTAAAAAACACAGAGGCACACAGATGAGAGTGATTGTCGTAACTGAATCAAGGCGTGAGTTTTATTTAAGACGTAGCTTTATTTTAAGGTGAGGTGGCATTAATTTGGTGACATGGCTTATTTAGGTAGGGATGTGGCATTATGAGTTTTCATGGTCCTTCTATTATATATGTGACTTTAGGCTTCCAACATAGTAATAATTTTTAGAAGGCTTTCAATTTAATGTTACCAGGATCTCTAATAAGGGAAGATTGGCTTCACATATTCTTTGTCTATAGGTCACTGCAACAGCCTTCCTGGACGATCCCACCTTCAAGAGAGTGCAAAAGAATATGAGCATTTATAAATTAACTGGACGGAAGATGGTGAATCTTACAGACAAAGAACACGAGAGCATGGATCAGAAAGAAGAGATAACCAGTAACAAAGAGTACACAATATCAGCTATGTTACTGATTTTGACAATTCATACCTTGCATTGGTGAGACTGAACCATATAGCCTCATTATACGATGCATTGGTGAGAACTAAACAATATGCCAATTTTGTCAAATAATGTGTTAAACTATTGGCAAATCACTTCAATTACTTGGCATTCGAGTTGATGGAAACCTATACTTTCCTAGACAAGGAGGTTCTGAGACATTAGTTAGACCGTTTGGAGGGGTTACATGATCTTGAATGATTGTTATATTATTAGTAGGTATATGCGAAAGGAATAAACATGTCATAAATTTAATCATATTCAAGTAACAGGCATCCATACATTAGTTATTTGCTCGGTCTTTAGCATCAACTGACATCGTCAAAGCATATAAATCTGCACAAAATTTTAATATATTACATCTCTAAAAACAACACACTCAAATATAGTGATGTATCATGAGATAGCAAGTTCAAACCTGCTCCTAAAACTTTCAATCAAGGATCAAGTATAAGTGGATATTTCAATTTAGTCGACTCATAGACTTTGAAATTTACAAAACCAAGCAGAGTTCGAGTTGTTAACTAACATCAAATAGATAGATTAACAAAAAAACAAACCTTATAATATTGAGCAAATGAATTGAAAATTGAAGTTGGAATGTCTTATTTGAGGATATCTACACGTGATAATAAAAGCCCGTTATTGTATCAAACATTCCTTTTGTTGCTTCTTTAGTTACTCTTTTGTATAAGCTTATATGTTTAACAAGACTCCCAGTCTCTTTCTCTTTCTCTTTTATACCTACAGAACCTGGACCATTAACACCGCTGGTCATATCTTCAAATAAACAGTTGGAAACTGGATGTGCTTCTCCTTGGGTTTGTGGACCTACAGAAACCATGTTCAAGTTCAGTAAAGGCATAAACATCATCGAGCATAAAGAAAAGTCTGCATGCGTGTTTTTCCAATCATTAGGGTTTATTATTAGGAGACTGTGATTCTTTGTTATGATATCTTCTTAAAATCAATTCCTAAATTATCTAAAAATATATATTTACATTATATTATGTACCGAATTAAAGATTCTGTAGATTAGTAGTTTTTCTTGGTAATTAATTTTTGCATGACCTTATATATTTTAACTTGCAAGATATAATTCAAAAAAATCACCTACTCTAGTGGTTATGTGGTTTGTTAATATTACAAAGAATTCAGGTGCAAATCTTGTAAATGGCAAATTTTTAAAAAACTAAATTTTATTAATAACAAAAATCTAATGACATGGCATTATGACGTGACATTATGGGATGCCAAGTGGCATTATGATGTGGCATGCCTTCTGTTAAATATTATGTAAAAAAATAAATAAAAAGTTAATGACATGGTAACCAAGATGACATGGCGTTATAACATGGCATAAAATAGTCAAATGCCTCCTGTTATATATATATATA
>BQNB010150986.1:0-15962 GCA_026074375.1 Tanacetum coccineum
CGTTTTGATAAATTCTATGAATTAAATTATTTCCTTTTTCGCTTTCGAATCAAATAATTTAAAAATAAATTTTATAAACGACAACATGTAATAATAAATATGATTTATTATTTAAATATGTTCCGAAAATTGACGGTTGTTATATTTCCTAAGGTTAAACTAATTTGGCACATAGACACAATAAGTCCCTATAGTTGTACTAATCTAGTCTAGAGGCTGCCTTATTTTGCAGTCAAGTCCCTAAAGGTTTAAACAAATAACATCTAAAGCCCAAATGAGTTAAAATTAATCAACTCCCCTTTAAGTATTAATCCGTTATTGTCCAAAACCTTTTCCTTTTATTCATTGATGATTTTCGATGAAGATTATTTGATATTTTCTTCCCCTCAAATAATGTCTCGTTTTCTATTTAAAGAGCTGTAGACATTGTTTGAGAGTTCAAATTGTCTTTGAAAATCATTTTCTGATAAAACATTGAGATGATTAATTTGTTTTATAGCATAAAGCCCCAAAGACATGAAGATGAGATAAGTCGGGTTTCCTGTTATAGAGAAGTTCATATGGGGTTTTGTTGTGACATTTACGGATTAAGGACCGATTTTATGTATAACAAGCTGTCGCAACTGCCTCTGCCCGGAGAAATAACAGAGCTTTTGAGAATATCAACATGGTTCGTGCAGCTTCCACTAAAGTTCGGTTTTGTCTTTCGACAACGTTGTTCTGTTGTGAAGAGTGTGCAACAGATGTTTGGTGTAAAATCCCGACCTATTCATAGTAAGCTCTCAGGGTTTGATTGACGAACTCTGTGCCATTATCTGTTCTGATATTTCGGATTGTCGCATTGAGACAAACTTGAATCATTTTGAGAAATTTAATCATGAACTTTGGAACTTCATCCTTTGATCGTATAAATTTACCCAAGTAAACCGAGAATAATCATCGACAATAACCAATATGTATTTCCCCCATTGATACTTTGAATCCTTATTGGCCCATAAAGGTCCATGTGTAACAGATAGAGCTTTTCTTGAATGGAGTCATCGGCTTTGGGTTTGTGGGTGTGTTTCTTACTTTTCCCAAGAGCACAAGCGGAACATTAATGATCCTTCTAAAACTTTAATTTGGGCAACCCACAGACTAGTCCTTGTTTGGCTAGTGTAGTGACAGAATCGAAGTTTAAATGTGACAACCTTCGATGCCATAACCAAGACTTGGTTTTTGAGGCTTTTGATAAGAGACAAATGTGTGAGGATGATGTCATATCTTCCAAAGACAAAGTGTATAAGTTTGAGCCCCTTGATCCCTTGAGTAGGTCAACTCCTTCTAAGTCACAAATGTAGCAAGTATGTTTGCGAAAAGCTACTTCGAGATCAGAATCACAAAATTGGCCAACGGAAAATAAGTTGTGTCCTAACCCTTCCATATAGTAAACCCGAGAAATCGTAACATTGCCCATCTGATAGTCACCATAGCCCATTATCTTTGCAATCTGATCGTTACCAAA
This sequence comes from Tanacetum coccineum, assembly GCA_026074375.1. Taxonomy (NCBI): domain Eukaryota; kingdom Viridiplantae; phylum Streptophyta; class Magnoliopsida; order Asterales; family Asteraceae; genus Tanacetum; species Tanacetum coccineum. Next base: position 1,505 of record BQNB010150986.1, read on the forward strand.
TCTTATAGTACCCATAAATTTATGAACAAAGTTGATGAGCTGAGATCGGTTTCCTGTCATATGCTTAGAGCATCTGGAGTCCAAATACCAGAGAACAATTTGGACAACCTGAAATTAACAAGAGAATGAGATGGAGATTTTGAAATAGTGGATCCCTAATGTTTGTTGGGTTCCAAGATGTTAGAAGGCCTAGATCCTAAGATACAAGGTTCATTGTTCAAATCTACCGATTTTGCAACTTTGGTTTTCCTATGGTATATCTTAATCTCTGAATTAGGAGTTGTTACTAATTTTAAGGTGGTTTCCATAAGAGGCTCTACTTTAGTGGAGGTGAACCTAGTTAAAGGGCACGAGTTTCCAACTATAGTGAAGGTCCGTCCTATAGGTTTCCACATATATCCAATATTAGTGAACACTTTACCAATAGGTTTTCAAGTTTGCTTCTTTTTGCTACTCTTAGCAGATTTAGATTTAGAATGCACATTTACATCATTAACAAATTCAAGAAAACACATATCATGATTTGCATCAAACATACATTGATTACATTTAACACAAATTAATTTAAAATTCGCATTTAACAGTGTATGCTTAACATTCGCAGTACAGACAGGTTCACCAACACGATTCGTTTTATTTGAACTAGACTTAACGCTCCTAGGGTGGTATTCTACTTTATTCTTTACGTTACTACTGGTTGTTTGTGAGATCCTATTTTTCTTGGTATTGCCTGAAGGCTGTGATCTGCTAGCACTAGTAGAGTTCTTCATTCCTATAGAAGGCAACACAGGTTTGTTAGAATCTTGTGTTTTGTGGGAATCTACCTATTTTTTAGTGTTGCTTGATGATGTGGCAGGTTCGGCAAACCTAACTTTCTTGTTTTTGTGCAATGGTGTGATCGCAACCAATTTCTCATAAGGTTTTGTTAAACTAGGGCATGTAGCTGTAATATAAACTAGCATCTCCTGAATTCTTTTAGCATACTTACAGGCAGAGTCTAAATCACTGTCTAAAGTTTTGAGTGCCCTAGCGTATTCGAATAATTCCCAAAGAATGTCTGCATTTTCTTGAGTGTGCTTAATATAGTCTATGTGAGCATGTCTATTTTTCAACACTTTAGGAGATAGAGGTTCTAAATCAAGCTTAAACATTTCAGGAGCAATAACCTTGGCCATATTCGTTGTGGCATCCTTTTCAATCACATTTTTTCCTTTTAAACTCTTAATATGTTTCTTCAAATTAGCAATTGAGACATCTTTTGTGTCTAGCTTAGCTTGCCATTAATTTATTTTGAAAAATTCTAGAATGTCAGGAGCATTTTGATTGTTTAAAGATCTGTTATTCAGAAAACTCTCTTTTTGATGTTGTAATTTAAGTTCAAGATTAACAGTATGATTTTCAAGTCGTGAACATCTGAGTACAACTTCATCAAAAAATTTCTTTTCAACCATGTGTTCTTTTTTGGTAAGCGCAGCCTTAAGCTTTAGATTCTCATTGTATTCATTGATGAAAGTATTTTGCATTTCATGACAATCAGTGCGTGTAGCAAGAGAATTTACACAGATGTGAACTATGTCTTGAGATAAGAGAAGTTCAAATACGTAATCATTTTCTTGCTCCAATCGTTGAATCTCAAGATTATCATGCACAAGACATTTATTATTAGCAGGTAACACATTGACAGGTACAGAATTAGCATGCATCACAATATTCATAATTTCATGACAGATGATATGTTCCAAGAGTCGATCATTATCAAGAAAATTTTCTTTCTTTTGAATATCAAAATATTTCTTGTCTACAAACACTGTTCAACAGCAGCTTCCAATTGGTTGAAAACTGTTTTCACTTCATTAATTTCACTATAAAGACCATTATCAAAATCTTGAAATAAATCCCATAAAGTTTTAATAAATGGAATTACTTCCTGCTTGAAAACTGCTTTTGTGTGTTCAAAACCCTATGACCCCTCAGTGATTGCATCAGGAGTGGTCCGTACTTTCACCACCTTGTCAAAACTAGCAATGTGATTTTTTAGTTTTTGAAAACTTGTATTTACCATACTTACTTTTGGGAGTTCACTATTTGAATATTCTTAGGCATCCTCAAACTTTCAACCGGTGTTTGTGTGACAACAACTTAGGGTTTGAAAGTGGTAACCAGAAAGCTTGTTATGCAGACAATTCCTTTTGAGGAACAAACCGTTTTCCAAAATCTTCAGCTAATTTATTCAACTCAGAATAATTAATCAGAGAAATATTAATTTTCTTTTCTTTTGAAATTGGATCATTTTGTTTTGCAAGGATTTTTGATCGACTCTCTTCCTCTAACATCAAAGTCTCTTCTTCATCAATCACATAAATCACATCATGTTTCCTAGATATCACACTACCATCATACAATGTTGGCTTAATCCGCTGAGCTTTCTTAAGATAAAACGGATTTTAATAACCAAGAGCTTGTTTGTGAGTATCATCATAAAAAAACTTGTGGTTTCGTTAGCATGTGCACTGTTTGCTCAGATTAACCCACTCTATAAAAAATATTATCCAGATCTTTTATTTTCTTTTCTAAATCAATTTCCTTGTCCATGTATTTATTTTCTTTTTCTTTAGATTCCCTTTTGAAAATAGTAAATGTTTGCAATAACGATTATTTTTCATTGATTTGTTTAGAAAGAGTATGTTTAAGTGAGTCACTTTCTTGCTTAAGTGCATTCTTATTCCGAATCATGTCATCTATTTGTTAATCAATTAATTTTTCACGATTGCTCAAATCAACATTAAGTCTTTGTTTAAAAGTTTTGACTCGTTCCTTATATCTTTCAAGCTTAGCGGTGGATTCATTAACACGTTTGTTTTCCAGATCAATCTTATTACAATTTGTTACTTGATTAGACATTTGTTCAAACACAGACATTATCATGGCATCTTGTTATGCATAAGAGTTAATATATTGAACACTCACATTTTGCGTTTGTTGCAGATATTGTTCATAAGAAATGATATTACTATCACTTGTTATTTTATTATCTGAAACATAATCAATAAGGGATTGTTCAAAATACTGCGTCTCTTGCACACTTTGATTAAGCATATTATCATTTTGATAAGTGTCATGTTGTGGTACCTCAAAGAGGACGTCTGAACCGTAACTTAAGAGATTGGCCATTATAACCGCTTTTGCAGAAGAGATATCATCACAATCTGAGTCATAAGCATCTAGATCATCAGTCTGGAAAGCAGCATTGTGTATGATTGTTGGCTGAGTATCTTGACCATCTGCAATTCCAGGATCTGCTAAGAATGTCAGGTGCTCCTCATCCAATACCTGACTAGATTCTTGTGCCTAAACCAGCAACATCTTTTCCTTAAACCATGTCAAATTCCTTGGCCTCTTTGGCTTAATGCACTGCCTTGCCATATGCCCTTCACCCTGACAATTGTAACATTTAACAACCCTTGCTTGTCCTGCAGCATTATTTCCCCTAGAGCTTGTAGTATTTCCCTTAGTTCCCGTACTAGCAAAACTCTGACCTTGTCTCCCTTGAACTTATTAAACAGTAACACTTCCATCTTGAATGGTAGCTTGGTTTCTTGGATTGGAAGATGTTATAAGTTGGTTATTGGTGGAAGGAAAATGTGATTCCATCACAGTTGAAATAAATGCCATTGCTTTGTTTAGACAAGCAATTGGATCATCACTTGGTAGAAATGATGGAACAACAAGTCCAGAGTCTAGTTGTGGAAACTTAGCTTATGGTTGTTGTGAAATTGTAGGGGTATGATATGCATTTTGAGGAACTGATGGTGGTGAATGGTTGAGTTAGGTCTAGAATGGATGTTGGTATTGTTGTGGATGATGAGGTGCTTCATAAGATTGTAAGTGTGGTTGAGAAGAATGAGTTGGTTAAGGAGTTGATGATAGCTGTTGTGGCTACTGAGCATAATTCAACTGAGTTTGAGAGTTAGCAACCAATGCAAGAGGATCTGGGTATCTTTTACGCATCATTCAAACTTCATTTGCATGTCCTTCATGTTGACTAAGATACGCATACAACTGATCATAGTTGATATTATACATATTCTTTGCTAACTTGACATCAGTCACAAATTTGCTCCATTCTAGTTGAAGAGCATTGAGAAATTTTATATTCACTTGAACTTGCAGCATTGTCATGCCAATAGTGTGCATATCATTTATAATTTGAGCAAAGCGCAAGTAATACTCATAAAGTGTTTCACCCTTGACTGAAGTAAACTTGTCAAACTCATTGTACAGTTTACATTCACGTTCTTGATATGACAGTTTAGTGCCTTTCATAAGTAACTTGACTCTTTCCCAGATATCTTTAGCTGACTAAAAATGGTTGACAAGGGCATACACATTAGGTGGAAGACCTTGAAGAACAATGTTTGTTGCTTCAACATCACGGTCATCTTGAAGCTGTTCTTATTCGGTGAGTTCAACATATTTCTTCTTTTGAATTTGACCATTTTCTTCAACAGTTGGATAGACATGAGGTCCATTCTTAATAGGTTTAAGCATCATTTTCTTTCCTTTGATGTAGAGCAACATACGACTTTCCCATGAATTATAAACTGATAGATCCAAGTCACGGATCATTAAATTCAAATTAGATGCCGAATACGGAATTCATCACTGGCTTGACAAATGAAAGAACTTCTTCAGATATAAAATGAACGTCCCAAATAAAGGTGACGTGTATCGGATCACAAGATCAAGGAGGTGGTAAAGGTTGAGGACTTGCACCAGTTCGGGTATAGTTTCTTAACAGAGATTAATTTTATTCGTGACAATGACAAAGAATACTCGTTCTCTGAAGCTAATTACAAGCACTTATGCCTTAATGACATTGAAGATCTTTATCTTATGAAATTTAAAAGAAACTCGAGCATCTTACAGTAAACATTATGGACTTGTTGTTAATCTTCATCAAAAGTTTGGTGATCAAGAAAAGGGTTGAAGATCTATAACTTAGATTAGAGAGCTATTAGAAAAAGTTAAACCTTAAAAGACCAATGCTCACATTTCTAGGGATTAAAGAGGTGGAACCATACACTATGGTAGAGAAACCGATGGAGGGGTTTGCATATCTCAACGGTAAGTGTGAAAAGAGGTTCATGGGAATCAATGGGTGACCCTGATAACGCTCTAAAAATACATAAAATATCCCTCGAAAATACATTAAATATATATGTTAACGCATGAAATATTGCAAAGTTTGCTTGTCTATTGTGTAATATTCATATCAGGACCAAGAATGAAGAAAAAGGACTAACGATGCAAAGAAATCCAGTTAAATACCATAACGGTCGTTATAAGAAGAATCTAGAAGAGAATCTTTGAAGGAATTAATGAACGAGGCCAAAGTGCGCACAAACTATTTTGTGCGGCGTACTTACAAACGAAATAAATGTTATTCAATTAATCACCAAGTGCGGCGCACAATTTGGCAAGTTCGGCGCACTTCTCCAGCTGTTACAAGGAAATGATTATGATTGATATAAATGATTGAACTTTCCAAATTCATTTTTCCACATCTGATACCCAATCCTCTAGTATAAATAGGGCACGAATTTAAGGGGTAGGAGCATCCCTTTTTTACAAAATCATCCATTTCTCACTTGGAAATCATTTCCAAGTTGTTTTTGAAGTTCTCAGGAAGTTCTTGAAGGTTAACCACCACCTTCATCACTTTTCGGGTAAAGAAGCAAGCAACCTTTGGAAGTTAGAATTGCTAGTGTTACTATAGTCAATTATTACATTGTTCCTAAAAGGCATTGTAAGAATTGGAATCCCTACTCTTGGAATTTGGTAACAAACATGTTTCTATACCTTGATAATATGAATGTTGGATTTATTATGGTTATTCTATGTGTTGTTATTATGATTGTTGAGTAGATTAACATGTTTGGTTAAGTGCTATATGAATAGTATGGATCAAACTTGACTTTTGAATGAACCTTTGATACGAATAATATAAGCTTGATGTTTTTTGACTTGGATACTTTAATCTTCGTTTGATCACCGCTTATCCCGGATATAGGTCGAAAGACTCCAGTTAAGTGATTGATTTCCATGTTGTTTGTCTATGACAACTAGACCTTAGCCTTGTGAGGATTGGCTAAGTAAACGAACATTAACCCAAGTACAAAAGGTTTTAACGCTAAGCCACATGTCTAACGAATTTGGCTTAACAAGATTATACTACTCATTACCAAACACGAATCACACTTAAAGATTCTTAAATCGATTATAATTTAATTCGTGAATCATTTACCTCCTCAAGTTTATCCATAATGTTCCTTGGTCCTTAACCAAACATGTCCTCTTTATCTTGAATTTAGTTATTATCTTTAGATCCGTAACAGTCTATAAGATAATCCCCTTTTCATAATATTATCGACTTAGTCTTAGAATACCCAATCCCGTGGAACGACATGTTCTTACCTAAAAGATTATACTACATACTTGGGTTATACCTTTACCCGTGTGTTTCCCTATAATAAAATCGGTATTTTCAGTCATTATAAATATAAAGCTTTTAAAACACATCAAAGTTTTTGGCGCCGTTGCCGGGGATTGATTTTGTTCTTGAATAAGTCATTTTTATTACAAATCAAAAAAAATTCAAACTCGCCGTACAGTTTTCTGGCAAACTGACCAAATTTTCTTCAGAAAGTACGTCGCACATACGCCTTGTGCGCCGGTTTTTCTGCAAAAATTCAGAAAGTACGCCGTACTTTAACCAAGTACGCCGCACTTCCTGCCCCTTTCACAAACAAAACCAGTTGTTAAGAGAAAAACACACCAAAACACCAACCCTAAAAATCATAAATTGTAAATTGACCATTTTGGAAATGTGGAGTTTATTCCTTGTGTTCATAATTGTCAACATCTTGTATTATCACAGTTCATACATAAAAACTAAAAAAACTAAAAAGAAATGTTTGATGCATTGCTTGTTTAAATTTATAAATACCTATGTGCATTTCTTATTTCCTAAGTGTTGCCTGCTTAACTTTAATATTAAACATAATAAGAAAAATAAAAATACAAAAATTAAAAATTTCAAAAAACATAAAATTCAGAAAGTACGCCGCACTTCTTATGAAGTGCGCCACACTTACCTGCCTGAAACCAAACAAATTAATTGTTTCTTCGTTTTTGAACGAAAATCGCTTGCATTAAAAAATTCTTTCTGTTTATTGATAATTTGTAAGTGTAAAAAACTATTGATATCTGTTTTAACTAACCCACTAATGGTTATTTTAATGTTGTCTTATTCTATAAGAATTATGGACCCAAATTCAAGTCTTGGAAAAATTTGCTTGGGAGACAATGTGATTGAGATATCAAGTGACAAAATCGAAGGATCGGGAGATTGGGATTCGCCGGAGTATCAAGATACGGCTAGTAGTATAGGAAAGAAAGTGGTGAACACATTCAGTTTCTACAGGATGGAAACAGACGAGATTAGTGAACGGTACATAGCACCATGCTTTGGGAATGGTTTGGAAGCATATGATGGTGAAATCAACTTAGCACTTGATGAGAGCCTGATATCTAATGAGTACGTGGTTAAGTTGTGTTTGGACTACGAAATAAGGAAAGGTAAAAAATTGGTTAAGAAAGAGCCGATCGTTGCCTTGAAAGGAGAGCTATATTTTGTGAAGTTTATCATAAACCCTAAGGAAGATGATGTTGAGCCTGGAGTAATTTTGGGAAGATCATTCCTAAGATTGGCTAAAGGAATTGTTGACTTTAGGAACGGGGTAATCACTATTTATCCCGAATCATATCCATTCGATGATGATTCTGAGAAAACCGGAAAGTGCTCAAACGATTGGGATCAATTACTTGATTTCAATTTTGATGATATACCAAAGTTTGGAGAAGAACTTCCTCCATTTGTGTGTAAGATGGGGAAAAGCAACCGGAACAAAAATAAAGTGATGGAGAACCTTGATCTGTTCTATCAAGATATTGGACCGTCCTCGTCATCCGGGAGGCATTTAACTCAAGGGGAAGCAGAGAAGGAAGCATTGGCAATAAGGATTAGCCAAAAGTATGCATTATTAGAAGAAAAGAGGCCAGTAATTAAGGCAATAGCCTACCATGAGAAATACAAAAAATACTCGATGAGATCTGGAAAGATAAAAGGGAATTAGATGAAAAGACAGTGAAAGAAGATGAAGATGCGGTAAAAAGGATTCAAGGAGAAGCATAAAAGGAAAAAGACGACCCTGGAGCTTTCATTTTTCCTATCAGATTTGAAGGGAAAGTTAACGAAAATGCATTGGCAGATACTAGGTCAGACATGAACACTATGCCTTACCAAATCTATGAGCAGTTAGGAAGAGATGATTTGAAAAATGAAGATAGAGGGATCACGATGATAAACCACACTCAGACAGAAGCTATGGGAAAACTTAGCAATGTTCTTTGTCAGGTAGGATTCACTACATTGATTGCCGAGTTCCTAATCCTGGATATTCTAATTGATTGTGATTCACCGATAGTTGTTGGCCGAGGGTTCTTGCGTACGATTAGTGGTATGATAAATACCTCAGATAGAATTTTTTCAACCTTTGATGGGTTTTGTCACCAAACCTTCCGTGCTGCAAGGTCAGATTATATGAGAAACGTAGAAAGTGATAGTGATGATGAGGAGGAGTATGTGATAAAGAGAAATAAGTTCGGAGCACCAATATACGGCCCAAGACCTGCTCCATATATAAAATGTACTAATCCAGAAGATCGAGCTTCAGCTATACAAGCAGTAACAAACCCGTTCAGAAAAATTAGTGTTTGGAAGAAAGCAGTTAGTTTCCTGGGCTCATTACCAGTGCCATTAAAGCTAGTCAACTGGAAGCCCGAATATAAAGGCTCATATACTAAAGAAGAAGAAGCAATAGGGCAGTGTAGAACGAAAATAAGGATAACTGACCCATATAGGAACATCTATCTACAAGGGTTCACAACAAAGAAAACAGACCGTAAATTATCAAAGTACCACAAGTTGAGTGATATCATGTCACCCAACTGGTTTATGAAATAAAGTATTATGTCAGCTTGAAATAAAGGAGTAGCTATATACTCCCTCTTTATGCTTCATGTTATGTTTTTATAAAAATAAAAATCATATGTATTAATCCATAATGGATTACATTTGATGTACGGATGTTAATCCGATATATGATATATGATATATGATATGTGATTAATCTAAATTATTATGATGGATTGGCGTTATGTTTAAATTTTGTGTATAATGTGTTAAAAATATATATATATATATATATAAAAGGGCAAAAGTACGCCGCACTTTATGAAAGTGCGCCGCACTTTTGAAAGGATTTCACAAATAAAACTTCCCAAACACGACTTAAATCTATTATAAAAATCTTTCACACACACTCAAACACAAAACCGCCAGGTTTCTATCAAAAACAAAGAAAAAGTGTCAAAAATTAATCCATCAACCTTGTAATCATGCCTAGGGTATGTTGATTCCATTCCTAGGTCTTGTTTATAATTAATTTGTTTAAATGATTATTAGGGTTAAGTATAATTAGATTGATAAATCCTTAATCCCTATTTTTTATGAGCAATTAACCCTTAGAAATATGGTATCTAGGAGTACTTATACCCATGCATGCTTGATATTGATTAAATCTAAAAATGCACTGTTCATATTATGAATTTATATTTAAAATAAATTGTTGAAAATCATAAAATTCGAAAGTATTATTTTTTAGCCCAGAAAGTACGCCGGGTTTGTGCCAAAACCTCCGCACTTTTCTTATATTTCCAGAATGTACGCCGCACTTCAGGGAAGTGCGCCGCACATTACACATCAGAAAGTAACAGAATGTTTCAAAAACCGTCAAAACCTTGACCAATCGTGCTAAATCATTTCTAACATAACCATAACTTTATTGTTGATTGTTTTTTGATGTGTAGACTTCAGGAACACATGATGACAAGACCAGATCATTACGATCCAAACGCTCAAGACATGAAACAGTGGAAGAGGTGTTGCTTCCAAAATTCACCATGAGTTTTTGCTATGGGAATGATGCACCCGAGATGCTAAGTCTAAGTGCTAGACACATTTACTCGCCTTGTATCGTAAACTAGGATGTGTTGAACCTAATGGGATGTGATGGAGAAATTGACAAAATGTTGAGGATTAAATTGCGTGAAGCTGAGTCGGGTGAAGAAATATTTACTTCTGTTGCATGGATTAGAGCCTTTAATATCAATGAACCAATCTATGCCGAGCTTTGGCACGAGTTTTATTCGACTTATGAGTTTGATGAAGTGTGTGCTAGTGATGAGTTGCAAACCAAGAAGATTATCAAGTTTAGGCTTGGTGGACATGCTCACAGTTTGACGTTGCTAGAGTTTGCACGAAGGTTGGGATTGTATGAAACCGCTGAGCTTGATGAAGATGGATTTAATGTTTACTTTGAAGGAGGTTTACGAAGTGATGAGCATTTTAATGCTCAGGAGTATTGGTTAAGCATCGGTCGAGAGGAAAACCTAGGTTTGTCTAGGAGTCACACTTCTACTATCAAGAATCCAATCTTGAGGGTGATCTACAAGATGATCACCTATGGTTTGTGTCAAAGGATAACTGAATATGATAAAATTCAGAAAAATAATTTATGGCTTTTAAGTATGTTTGAGGCTAGACACCAAAACGGGTATGCAAATGTGGCTTGGTTGATTGCAAAATGGATGAAGAAGAAAGGAGCTGGTATACAAAAGGATAGTCAAATTTTCTGTAGACAGTTTATCACTAAGCTTGCTAGGAAATGCAGGGTGTTGACTGAGGATGTTGTGAGGAGCTTCAGTGCTCTAATTTATTGTAGGGATTTGGATAAAACTACACTTCGAGATTTGATCGATTTTGATGGTAATCTTATTCCCGAAGATCCACAGCCAGGTGTGCCTATAGTTGGTATCCCTAGACCTCCGAGAGCATCTATGCATGATTTATATGATAGGATGAGATGTATGAAGATACGTCAGGATGCGATAGATCGGATGGAGTACAGGCAGTCATACAATTGGGACAGATATCATGGAGTGTTTGAGCATATGGTTAGGGTTTATAGTGTTCCACTGCTGGGAGCCTACAACCCACCTGGTTACGCTCAGCCCCAGTACGATCAGTATTACCAGAAGTACCCACCACAGCAGCAGTAGGATGACGATGAGTAGTGTCAAGATGACACGAGTTGGTTACGTGACCGCATGTTTGGGTCACGTGTGTTTCAAAAATAATTTCTCTAAATATTATTATTATTATGGTGTGTAAAATGACTCTGTTGGCATTTAAAACAATTTTATCGTACTTTATATTATTAATCTATTAGGAATATTATTACTATTTGTGTGCTATGTAATGTTTATAATCGGAACAGGAAAAGAAAGAAAAGGCGCGAGACGAATTGGTGCAAAGAAAAGATTCAGAGTACAAGTCACAATTGAAAAGTATATTTCACGTTTCCATTTTATCTTTTCTCTATAATATTTTCACATTGAGGATAATGCTCATATTAAGTATGAGGGGTGAGATAAACTGGAAAAGTTCTAAGATAAGTTTTGAAAAAATATATAATAAAAAAAACATTTTATGATCACATACAAGCAATCCGACTCGGGATTGATAACATTACTAGCATATTTATATTACCCAGAAAATTGTGAGGATTAGAATTTAAGGATTCATGTATCCATTTTTGAAACCTAAGATGATTTTATCTTTAGCTTTCTTGAGTTAAGAAGTGAGCAATTGCAAGTGTCTCATCCGTCGTTACGGCTGTGTATTTGTAGTTTTGTCACCTTTTCTGGAGCATTGTTATCGATTTAAATTATATAAGTGTGTCGGTGATTTGCTAATTCTAGAACTTGTGCTTGAAATCTCTATGAGACTGCAGTAGGAACACGTTCGCGTGTTATAAACATTTTACTGATTAAGTGGTGATAAAAATATAAATATAAGTAACCAATAATTTTGTTCAAAAAGATTTTTAATTAAATTATCTGAAATTTTATCCGTCCGAATTGAAATGCTTAAATGTTGCTATGATATATGCAAAGAAGTGTGCTTATCCTAAGTATAGGGGAAAAGCAAGTTTTCCCCTAGTAAAGTTATTATGAAAAAAGAGAGAAAAAAGTAATAGTGTGAAGGAACAGTTGATCGCATTACGGATAAGGTGGATCAAAATTTATTTATAAACCTTTTTCTACAAATAATAAATATTATTACTAAATAAAATTACCTCTTTTGACGTTTATGTTTGGTGATTACGCCATGTCGGTGAAGTTTAGTTTCTTGTACAAGCCTATGGTAATTTGAACATTTCATGACTATACGTATGAGCGACTTCCGTTTACTATCATTTCCACTAAATTGAGCGAGTGTGAAAAAGAACTTATCTAAAAAAATTCGTGAGCTGCTTTGTCCCGTTATCTATGCTTGTGATCATAAATTTGTTTTACCAAACGAAATTCTTTCGCTTTGATTGCTTGAGGGCAAGCAATAAGCTAAGTACGGGGGGATTTGATAAAGCTCTAAATATACATAAAATATCCCTCGAAAATACATTAAATATATATGTTAACGCATGAAATATTGCAAAGTTTTCTTGTCTATTGTGTAATATTCATATTAGGACCAAGAATGAAGAAAAAGGACTAACGATGCAAAGAAATCGAGTTAAATACCATAACGGTCGTTATAAGAAGAATCTAGAAGAGAATCTTTGAAGGAATTAATGAACGAGGTCAAAGTGCGGCGCACAAACTATTTTGTGCGACGTACTTACAAACGAAATAAATGCTATTAAATTAATCACCAAGTGTGGCACATAATTTGGAAAGTGCGGCGCACTTCTCCTGCAGTTACAAGGAAATGATTATGATTGATATAAATGATTGAACTTTCCAAATTCCTTTTCCCACAACTGACACCCAATCCTCTAGTATAAATAGGGCACGAATTTGAGGGGTAGGAGCATCCCTTTTTCACTAAATCATCCATTTCTCACTTGGAAATCATTTCCAAGTTGTTTTTGAAGTTCTCAGGATGTTCTTGAAGGTTAACTACCACCTTCATCACTTTCCGGGTAAAGAAGCAAGCAACCTCTGGAAGTTAGAATCCCTAGTATTACTATAGTCAATTATTACATTGTTCCTAAAAGGCATTGTAAGAATTGGAATCTCTACTCTTGGAATTTGGTAACAAACATGTTTCTATACCTTGATAATATGAATGTTGGATTTATTATGGTTATTCTATGTGTCGTTATTATGATTGTTGAGTAGATTAACATGTTTGGTTAAGTTCTATATGAATATTATGGATCAAACTTGACTTTTGAATGAACCTTTATTACGAATAATATAAGCTTGATGTTTTTTTGACTTGGATACTTTAATCTTCGTTTGATCACCGCTTATCCCGGATATAGGTTGAAAGACTCCGGTTAAGTGATTGATTTCCATGTTGTTTGTCTATGACAACTAAACCTTAGCCTTGTGAGGATTGGCTAAGTAAGTGAACATTAACCCAAGTACAAAAGGGTTTAACGCTAAGCCACATGTCTAATGAACTTGGCTTAGCAAGCTTATACTACTCATTACCAAACACGAATCACACTTAAAGAACTTTTCATAATAAAAGATAAATGCCGAAAGGGTTTTGTATTATGAACAATAGATAATCTTTCTAAGTAACTAAACATTCTTAAATCGATTATAATTTAATTCGTGAATCATTCACCTCCTCAAGTTTATCCATAATGTTTCTTGGTCCTTAACCAAACATGTCCTCTTTATCTTGAATTTAGTTATTATCTTTAGATCCGTGACAGTCTATATGATAAGCCCTTTTTCGTAATATTATCGACTTATTCTTAGAATACCCAATCCCGTGGAACGACCCGGTCTTACCTAAAAGATTATACTACATACGCGGGTTATACTTTTACCCGTGTGTTTCCCTATAATAAAATCGGTATTTTCAGTCATTATAAATTTAAAGCTTTTGGAACACATCAGCTCTAAATAATGTGATAATACTCTAAAGAAGGTGAAAGAGGAGCTGAACACTATGCTTATTGGCCACAAGCTCGGGTATAAACGAGGATACATAGCAAATAGAAACTGGAACATTGTTGATGTGATTAAGTATGGAGAGATCAAGGAAGCAATAACATTGAAGCTAAAGTTCAGAGAGCGAATGAGAAGGCTGTTGGTACGTGCTTAAATACACATACCTTTTCCTTAATAAAACAAGCTTAAATAACCAAAAATGGACATAAAATGCCAAATATATGCTTGTTTTGTGTTATTGAATGTGCAGGTTGTAGTATACATGATATCATAACACAAGCTAGAGATGATAGGTTGGCTATTT
>BQNB010150988.1:0-15962 GCA_026074375.1 Tanacetum coccineum
GTTTGATCATCTGGTTTAGTGAATTATACCTTGACTTATATGGAAATGGGATTTAAGATTTTGGATGATAAGCTAGACATGGATGAGCTTATTGGACTTTACCATCTTATCAAGACACATTTTCTTCCTCATTATCTGACACCTAATCTTTAATAATTGGGTAATCATCAGACTTCCTAACTACCTTAGACACTTCTTCATCAGACTTTCAATTTTCAACTACATGCTTATTAATAAACTCATCTAAACCAGTAAAAGATAAATCAGGTGTTGGAGGCATGAAATTTCCTGTGTAGGGAGGTGGAACTGCATTATACTTTTCATAGCTTAAACCTTTCTTGCAATTATCAACAATCTGACACTTTATAAGCTTGTTTAAACTATTAGATGCATTTTTAAATTTATCTACATTAAATTGAATGCTATCTTTTTCTTTTTGAATTTTTTCAAGCTTCTTCTTTAGCTCTCTAATAGTTATTCTCCTACTTGAATATCCCATTTTAAGCCATTAATGTTTTCTACATAAACAGACTCGTTCTTTTTATAAAATTCAAGTTTTTCTTCCATTGATTATAAACCTGTTTTATAACCTAAACCCATTAAACTAGATTTCTCTAAATCTCTTAATAGTTGATCATTTTTTAGATTTAAGTAATTTAACAGTTTCCATACAAGATTTTGAATAATTATCGAACTTCATTGGATACCTTTGCAGTCAGAACTTGATGTTGAGTAAGACCTTAGTGCTTAGTTAGGCCCTTCCTATTGACTGACTCTTAGTCATATCCACTTAGGCCAATCACATGACACCAAAGTTGTGGAAGTAGAAGTTTCCACATGCACACTCCTTCTTGAGCTTTCCTTGTTCTTGTTGTCTTGATTTCTTGGAGCTCTGCACTCCTTAGAAAAATATCCCTCTTGTGGCAGTTGTAGCACTCTACTTTGGACTTATTAAAACCAATAGTCTCATTGCCATTAACAGTAAGCTTCCTTCCTCTATTCTTCAAAAAGGCCTTCTATCCCATATTTATACATGGTTATTTCGCCATCTAAATCCATATATGCTATGTCATCAGGATGGATTTGTTGCGCAAGCCTCATGTGTAAGGTGAGGATATTTGGTCCTTGACTAGCAAAGAATGAACAATTAACATCACACTCAAGTTATCAATATTAGTTAAGGTTAGCTGCATTAATTGGTGCTTTGCGAGTGCATTAGAAAACTCCTTTGAGCAGTATCTAACTGCTTCATTAGTGTGTTTAGTGTTGTTATATGAAGAGGGACACAAAAGGCCACATGTTCTGTGTGCGTGAAACTTGTGCTGACTCCTTGGACTTCTTCTGTTCATACACTAGCGTTGGTATAGAGTATCATCTATGCTCATTGTTTCTAATTCTAGCTTAATTACTCCTCACAACGCATGTGTGTTCACTCAGTGACAAGTAGTCTTAATAACTCTTTGATTGTAACATCTTTCTTGTGAAAAATATTTTCATCACAAAAGCTCAAACTGAGACTCACAGCTTTGAAGCCCTATCAAAGGTTTGATCAGCATCTCTAAGCTTGGAGCAGTAATGTTTTCATATTGCTGCTTTAAGAATTTCTTTGAGTCTTTTAGTAGTGCAATTCCAGCCAAATCTCTTTTACTACTAGCTTCCAGCAACTGCTTAGCATCCTTTATAGAGTTAAAGTTTTAATGTTGTTCATTAGGAATGCCCTTCATTAAAGTACTTTACATAGCCTTTACTTCTATTCTTTCTTTTTTTGAGCCTTATTTCAGCAAATGTAGGCATAATTTTTAAACACCTTCTATAACTGCCTGTGTTTAGCTAAGGTTGTCACCATTCTATATATGACTTATCCAATAATGTGTAGTATATCATCTCGGATGTATTGTCAATCCGCATCCTCCATAATCATACTCAACCAGTTGAGCATGGGAACTTTGGATGCTGCACCACATGGTGTTTAGAATATTGTTATATATCTTCTAGCAAAGTTTCTTAAAGCTAAAGCTTCTGATAACCATTGTTGCATCTCATCTTTATAGATCGAATTCCTCACAAGCTTGTATAAGGATTTGTTATATTAGATAAATTAAACACAATATAGTAGAAACTTTGTTTGAATGTATTAAAGATTATGCGAAATCTAATCTTTAATATTAAGAAGAATTATCAATGAAACAGTAATTATATCAACAAACAAAAGCTCAAATATTATTAATAATACGAATACTCTCAAAGTATTAGGGTTACAAAGACCTTGAAGCTATGATAATTCTATGAATGAATCGTTTTTTATGCGTATGAAAACTATATCAAACTCTATGCCCTAGAACCTCCTTTTATACACCAAGTCTTACAATACTTTTCTAAGAATATCAAATCTTTTAAACAGATAAGTTATACATATCTTTTACACAAATAAATCTTTAAATAAATAAGCAATACTAACTACTAAGCACTAGTACTAACTTCTTCACTCAGCAGCATATACTCCTTCAGCAGCCATTAACTTTGTACAACAAGTGTAATTTTATAATTGCATAGTAACTACTTAGCATGGTGTTTTTTTTTTTCTTTTTTTAAGTCTCTGTGATGCCACTAATATTTGCACTAGCTAGTAGTAACTCTTCAAGCAGTCCTTTGTACTTAGCAGTAGTAACTTACACTAGCTAGTATAACTATGTACTGACAGTTGTAACTTCCAACAGCAGTCATAATCACTTTTTGATAATTTTCACTGACAATTCTCTGCAGCAATAACTTTCGATTGAGCAGCATTAACCATCAATAAGGCAGCAGTAAACTCTCCAAACTAGCATCAGAAGACTTTTATCCCCAAATGTTCGATTTTCTTATAGGCTAAGTTACAGCTTTTCCATAAACTGAATCTAAATAAGGTGTGCATTCTTGTGGTTGTTTGTAGGCAGTTATGAATGCCCATAATGCATCAATCTAGCTTTTTCGGACCAATTTCTTCGGTTTATATCCAACTGATTTTTCTAGGATTTGTTTATAAAACTATTGGTTACTTCGGTGTTGCCATTAGTTGGGAGTGATATGTTAGTGAAAATTATAAGTACTCAATATTTTTTTAAGCTTTTGCCAACTGAGAGTTACAAAATTGTGTACCCGGATCTCTATAATTAACGCTTTAGGTAACTCCTAATCTTGCAAATAGCCTGCTTAAATATTTAACTCACACCGCGAGCATCGTCATTAGGAAGTGACTGAGCTCTCAAACCATTTTCGATTCGTATCAAACCGCTTACCCGAAGAATGTATTTGTTACACTTCGATCGTTAGGAAAGGGTCCCATTAAAAGTCTAGTCCCCTTACGTCAATAACATCACAATACCTGAATATTGTTTTGACGGCATCTCACTCTTGTTGTTATGTTTTCTTGTTTCTTTGACATGCATCACATCTTATCACGTAATCTTTGGCATCCTTAAAGATACTAGGCCAGAAGAATCCGGATTCGTAAACTTTCCTTCCAGTTACCGACGCACTATGATGACCCCCAGTTGGTCCAGAATGACAATGTGCCAAAATTTCAGAGATTTCGTTTCTAGCAACAATCGTTCTATTATATTGTTTCGAGCACTAGCTTGTATGTGTAAGTTATCAAAATAATTATATTCTTTACTTGCAGAGAAAAAAATACTTCTTTTTTCAGAGTTGTCACAATTCGGTGGCACTTTTTTCCAACAGATATTTAAACATATCTGCATACCATTGGTTCATCATTATTGATCTGGTCTTAATGCCATAAGATGTTCGTCTGGGAATTTCCTCAACGATCTCCTCTTCTGGTGAACTGTACTCACTTGGGTTTTCAAGTCTTGACAAATGATCTGCAACTAAGTTTTTTGCCCCTTTTTTTATCCTTAATCTTGATGTCAAACCCTTGAAGAAGCAGAACCCACCTTATGAGCCTTGGGTTTTGGCGTTTATTTTTACTAAACAAATACACTTTAAGAGGATTGATTGTGTAGACATAGTTTTTGATAAGACAATGATAGGGACAAAACTTACAAATGAGGAATACAATTGCAAGAAGTTTCTTTTTTCAGTTGTGGTGTAATGTTCTTGGGCATATTCAGAGGTTTGGTGGCATAATAGATCTGGTTATTAATTTCCCTCTATCACTCTGTCCAAGACTGGCTCCAACAGCGAAGTCACTAGCGTCACACATCAATTCAAAGGGTATGTTCTAATCGGGCGAAATTATGATAGGCGCGGTGGTTAATTTTTCTTTCAAAATATTAAACGCCTTTTTGCAATCATCAGAAAAATCAAATTTCGCATCTTTCATCAAAAGTTTTGTCATTGGTTTAGAGATCATGAAAAGTCTTTTATGAATCTTCGGTAAAATCCAGCATGTGTCCCAGAAAACTTCTAACTCCTTTTACGTTTGTAGGGTATGGCAACTTAGCTATCACATAGATTTTAGCCCTATCGATCTCAATATTTGCCCCCAAAATTTTATGTCCTAAAACAATCCCTTCCTTTATTAATATGACATTTTTCCAATTCAGCAAGTATTAGTTTCTTCACATCTAGCAAGCATTTTATCTAAATTAGCTAGACAACTATCAAAAGAGTTATCGAACACCGAGAAGTCGTCCATGAATACTTTCATAAAGTCTTTCACCATGTCGTGGAAAATTGTTTTCATGCATCTTTAAAAAGTAGCTGGAGCGTTGCATAACCCAAAAGGCATTCTTCGGGTAAGATAAGTCACATTAAAGGACAGGTGGAATGTTGTATTTTTTTCTTGATCTTTAGGTGCGATTTAGATAGAATTGAAAGAATCCTAAAATCCATAAGAAAGTAGTATATTCATTCCTCAATAAACATTCTAAATTTGATCAATAAAAGGAAGAGGGAAGTGGTTCCGTATCGTGTTGCATATTAAGTTATGTTAATCATGCCATACTCTCATCCTGGTATTCCGTGCGAGAGGGAATTAATTCATTATCATCATTCAGAACAACAGTCATTCCTCCTTTCTTTGGCATAACATGAACAGGTCTAACCCATGAACTATCTGAGATTGGATAAATAGGCCCGGAATCAAGTAGCTTAACTATCTCATTTTTAACCACATCTTGCACTTTTGGGTTTACACGCCTTTGGGGTTGAATGACCGATTTGAAGTCGTCCTCCATTAGGATCTTGTGTGTGCAGTTGATGGACTGATTCCCTTGATGTCCGACATTTTCCAAGCAATTTCTCCCTTCCGTTTCTCCAATACTTGTAAAAGTGAACTTTTCTCTTTATCGGACAATTCAGATGAAATGATTCATAGAAAAGGATTTGCCACTTCAGTAGCGTATTCTAAGTGGTGAGGCAAATCTTTCAACTCAGGTTTCTTCTCATCAATCTCGTTAGCACTAGCCGAATAAATGTGTTCTCTTTCTACTTCAACAGGTTTTGCTATTTCCTGCACAACTAGATACGGCGTATTTAAAGACGCGATTACGCCGTATTGGTTCATTAGAATCATTATTAGTTCTTACTTTCAACAGGTTTAACTGTCTTCTAGGTTTTGATTGATCAATTGATTTTTTCCCAGCCTTGTGATAGAAACGTATCAGGTCATCATGTTGCCAGTTTTCCTGAGCTTTGCTAATGATTGTTTGTCTAAGTCATCATTTTCCGTAGCAGTAATAGTCTTCTAAGTGGACTGGTCTCTTAATTGATTGATCTACGTCAAAGATCACTTCATCGTCTCCTACCCTTAGCGTTATCTTTTTGTTGAATACGTCTATCATTGCTCGAAGCTGGTTGCCAAAAAATGATTTCTAATATAATAGGACTCTGAGTGTTCGGTGCTTATCTAAGATAACGAAATCTATCGGAAGGACGAATTTATCAACTTCTATGAGCACATTTTCAATTTTCCTCTTGGGTATTGGATTTGACTTCTATCTACAAGTTTAAGCTCATGCTGGTAGCCTTGGTTACTAACACAACTTTTTCATACATGTTGTATGGCATTAAACTTATGCTCAGCCTCAGATATTGCTAAAGCACGTGTTGATATTGTATATTGGCAATGTCACATGGAATAGTAAAACTCTATGGGTCTTTTTCTTTTGATGGAAGCTTGTTTAACAATACTGTTGAGCCCCTTTCATTCATAGTTAGCGTACAAGCTTCTTCGAGTCTGACCTTATTTGTCAGCAATCCTTTAAGAAATTTAGCATACTTTTGGCATTTGTGGCTAGGGCCTCGATGAAGGACAGATTTTGTAGTTAGAGCTGCTTTAGGTTTTCTAGAACTTCTTCTGCTGGAGCTTTTTTTCCTTCCTTAATCTTTGAGGAAATGGAATAGGTGGCGTTTGGATCGTATTTGAAGACTGGCAACAGGTTCACTGGTCTTTTAAGGTTGATCATTGGCAAGGACTTCTTCTGACTCGACTGGGTTGTCGTGATTTACTGCATGAGGTTCCTCAGTATGAACGTTGGTGTCATTATTTTGAGCATCTCGAGTCGTAGTTTTTCCTCCTCTAGTAGTTACTCCTTTAAGTTCACAATCAATCGTTGGAGTATTATTGATCACTTTTAACAACTCTTGTACCCCAAATCTGAGCTAATTAGCGAATTGAATTCTTTCTTTAAAAAGACCTGTTTGTGTTTGGAAGTCACAGATGAATGCCCTCATCTCTTCGTGTTCACGTTTTCCTTCGTCAATGAACTTGTATAACATTTCCTCCATCGTTAACTTTCTTTCCGGATAGGTAAAGTGATATGGACGAAGTCCGGATGCTGCTCCTGAAAAGTAAGACATGATTCAAAGTAAGCAATTTAAGGAAATTAAAACTTGCAAGAATATATTTCTTTATCAATACGTCGTATACAAATGATTGAATACGTCGTATTGCTGATATAACGAGTTCGCTTGTGTTGACAGAGGTTAGATTACGCACGTATTCAGTGAAGTGGATACGCATGTATCAAGTTATCTACCAGTATAGTGTTTTAGGGAAGTAATTAAATTTTATCAATTAATTATGCAAGCTAACAATTTAATAAATCTACACTAATCTAATACAATACTCTAAGGTCTAGATTAATACTATTCGTTAAAACCAAAACATAAATTAAAAAATCAAGATTAATTTTCACTCCCCGACAACGGCACAGAAAAAACTTGATGGTCGTTTGTGTGGTGTATTTTTTTATGGTCAAGTTTTAAATTTATTTTTTGCCGACTCTTAACCTAAAAACAACACTTTACGGGCAGTGTACCCTGTCGGTGGTTGATTCGTGGTATAGTCGGGTGTCGAAACTTGAAGCGAGGTTAATTCTCTTATAAATTTATTTATATTTTGGTTATTAATATAAGTTATTTTAATCAAATCAAAAACTTATGTAAATCCTAATTCTAATGGGTATTAAAGGGGGTTTTCAGCCTCAGAGACGGACAGGAGTTTGGTTGGTGATACAATATTTTTAGACGCTTTAACCCACGCAAGATAATTATTAACTAAAACTTATAAGACAGCGGTCAGAGCCTCTATGATTGAAATATGTATTAGTCAATCATTAATCCGATTAGAAGTTTGTTTGTTTATTTCTGTGCAATGTATTTACTTTCTCAAATAGGGACATATCATTCTTAGACTTAGGCCCGGGGACTTCATCTAAGACCTAGAATTCATTTAATTATGTCATAATTAAAGCATCCGTTTATAAAGCATCCTTATTACCTGATTATAATCTATCTTAGGGATTAAAGCAAATGGTGATCTTGTTAAACCCTAGCTCATAGAGACTTTACCCACTTACTGCTTAATGGCGATTTATACTCTAGTAGTCCACTTGTCCAACTATCCAATAGAATCAGAACATTATTTGTTGAATTATCTTGTTCACATACATGTCAAACATGTTCAGTAAACCAATCGGCTGTTTCACTTAACTAGTTAGCAGAGAAGCGTATCCTTAGCATGATTTTAGAAGGACAATATTTGTGATCCTATGATTCTAGATGTATAAATTACTATATGGAGAGCTATCCCGGCATCTAGATTACTTGGTCCATATCACTAGATCCAGTTGAATGATAGGTCGCATACAAAAGCACGTAAACAAGTATAATTGATAAACATAAACAAGCATACAACGATAAATTAAGCAATCGAGATATAAACAAAACCCAAACATTCAGTCTTCTTTATAATGTTAATACCCTAAGCGTATTCGCCTTCAAAAATCATAATGAAATACAAGAGTTGATTGTTTTAGCCAAGGTAAACTAACTGAGTTAACGAATGATACCAAAAACTGAACTATTACAAAAGTATAAGAAATTACACATTGTCTTCTATGGATTGGAATGCGTTGCAAGACCTCTTCTGCTCTTTTTATCCTCTAAAAATTGACTTTTGTGGTTTAGGTATTGAGAATATGATTTAGCACACTTAAAACTCGTTTTTGAGTTTTCTATTTATACTGTCTGGAAGTCGGTTCGATACGGCGTATCCAAGGGATTGGATATGGCGTATTGGGGTTTCTTGGAGTAGGGACCACGTTTGATATCTTCCAGAATATTCACATGCCATATATCCAATACGGCATATTGGTCTTCTCTGGATATGGCGTATTGGGGTTTCTTGGAGTAGGGAGCACGTTTGATATCTTCCAGAATATTCACATGCCATATATCCAATACGGCATATTGGTCTTCTCTGGATACGGCGTATTGATCTTCTTTCCTTTGTGGTATTTGGAGAGTGCAGGCATGGATACGCCGTATCTTCCTTGATGGATACGGCGTATTGATTGTCTGAATAGTAATCTTCAAAATATCTTCGTTTAAGCTCCAGAATGCGCGCCTTTTGCTAATATTCACCAAGTACTCCGTAATTACTGCAATTCTCAAATATAAATGATTAAGTAACAGTTCTTTGCAATAATTATTCAAAATAGGTTAAATACATGGGATAAATGATGCATAAAATAGACCTTATTTGATGTCATCAAATATCCCCCCACTTGAATCCTCCTTGTTCTCAAGTAGCCTTTAGAAGTCTATAAAAATGTATCCCTAAAGATATTTTTCGTTAAAGCATTTATTTGATCTATTACAAGTACACAACCAAACACCTCACGAAATAAGAAGATGAAAACACTCAAATCACTCTACTAATCTATGTGGTAACATGTAACTAATTCGCTCAATTGCTTGGTCGTGATGAGTATTCTATCATAAGCTTGACAAGGATACACATCTCCACCGCTAAATCTAAGGAGTAACAGGTTTATAAAGGTAAATAAGGGTTTGTATGATAAGGCTTAGGGTTGATTATCTAACTAATCTTTATCGATACCAATATTCTAGGAGGGCGACAAAGACCACACATACACACCCGTAACGACGAGATAGACATATGTGACTGCTCATTCCCACCTCGAATAAGCTAAAGAGTAGGAATAGTAGAGTAATATAGGGTATGGATCTTCTAACTTTCACCAATAGTAATGTTAGCCTTAAAATATGGTGACAAACACGAAATTACATTAGTTAATTTATAGCGTGTCACATAGGGACTAATAATGACTAGTTACGATAGTTATGTGGCACTAGGAGTATAAATACCCCCTCCATACTTCCATGGAGGGGTGAAGCTCACTTTTGTAAAAGTGTAAGTGTGTGTGTTTTCTCTCTAACACATATACTCTTCCCATCTCTTTAACCTTTCAACTCTAATAAAATGGCTATTCATTTATTTCACTTTATCCAACCTCCAGATCTGTTTTAATCCCTGATATTACATGTTATTTATAATCTACAATTGGCATCAGAGCTGCAAGAGTGTATTGTATCATGTGTATTATTGTTCCGCTTACTGTTCATCCATGTATCGGTTACTATTCATAGTTACTATTCACTATTCATGGTTACTGTTCATTCATTTTTGTGTTTTTTTCCTTGTTAAAAAGTCATGAACATGGTTTTTATTGTTGTTATAAGTTGTGTCCCGTATCTTGTCGTATCTTGTTCAGATCTGATATTTATGTGCTTAAAAGACACATGTATAGACGCAACAAATCTGGGTCTGCTTATTGGGTTTCTTGGTTGCGTTTTGACAAAATGACAAAAAAGATGTGACCTGCGTTTTGTCTCAAGGGTCTGCGTTTTGGTATTGCGTTTTGCTTCAAGCTGCGTTTTGGTATTGCGATTTGTCCCAAGTTGAAGACCTTTACGTTGCACATCTAAACGACATGCTGTAAAAAATTTAGAAACATTGCGTTTTGTCTATCAAGATTGCGTTTTGTTTCTGTTGCGTTTTGACTAGCAAGAAAAAGGGTTGCGTTTTGACTTGGACATCTTGCGTTTTGCTACCCACAGCCAAACCGAGCCAACTTGGTATTTACCGAGTTGACCCGGTCAAACTCAATTGAGTCCATAACAGACTCGAAAGTTAAACCACATAAACAACGACATCAACAGCCATCAATCCAATCACCACAAATCCGACTCGATCTACCTAATCCCATCGTCACTTCACTACATCTCCTTCATCCAACATCAAAGACTCGAATGAAAAAGAAAAAAAAAAGAGATCTCAGTTTCTTATAATTTTGTATTTAACAACCAAAGTCAAAGATCTTTAAAGACCGATCTATACCACAAATGGAAACTCATCATCGATCTATAAAAGGCAAACATTTTGTTCTGGTATACCGAAAAATAAATAAAGGTGATAACAAACCTTGTTATACCTTTAAATTGCTTTTATTTTGATCTCTGACACACAAACCAAAACCGAACCTACCCGAGACCTCGTTGTAGAGATCTTGAATAACAATCTCTGTCGTGCCGTTAAAAACGAATGATAAACATGATCGGTTGCTTTCGATTCATGTCAGGATAAATAGGGTTTCTATGGTTCATTTTGTGTTAATAGAGATATAAGATGTGTTTGATGATTCGGTGTGATAATGGAGAAATCTGTTTTGTTGTTAACTACACCGATTGAATAAGAAAGAAATAAAGGTGTTGGCGTGTTTGTGATAAGGATGGATGTAGGTGATGATTTACAATGAAAATGATCTTCATTTGTAATTGCAAGAGAGGAATATGAAAAAAGAGGCGATGGATATGTGTGTTTGTGATTAGGTTTAGGGATAATGTATGACTAATATTAGGGGAGTGAGTATATGATATTATATCCCTAATTCTCAGCAATGGACCCGGGCTATAGAAAATATTGGGCCGAGTTGGATTAGTATAGTAATGGGCTGATGGTTTTATAGGAGCCGCATTTTCTAATCCTTTTTGATGGGCCGGTTGTGATTCAATTGGTGGTGATGGGCCAAGATTTAATCACTTGGGCCGTGTAGATGGATTATCTTGTAGGACGAGCTTGGTGGTTATTGGGTTGTTATGAATATTAGATTTGACCTGTTATAGTTTTATTGGATTGAGCCGAGAATAAAATGCTATCACGACAAGTTAAATTAGACAAATGTGGATCCGTTGACGACATTCAAACACAACATTTGTCTAGTTTAACGACATTCTTGAACAACAACACAACAAACATGATACGTAACACTATAAACGATCCGAATAAGATTCACTAAATGACAAACGGCTAGAGATTTGAATTATGATGACAAGTGTTCACGAAGTTGATTTGGTATCCCTTATTTGAGCTTGAAGTTAGATTTCATGAAGGCGTCTACTTATTTCATCATCGAGACTTCCTTCTATTTGCTACCCCTTTTCTTTAAACCCAATCTATCGATTGATGACTTGCTTGAACGTATACAACTTATGATTAAGACTTGAATTATCTAGTTACCAGAAGTCAGGGGTGGTTGGTTGCAGACCTGGATAACTATCACTTAAAGGAGTTACATTGTAGTACTCAGTGTCACATGCAGAAGTCGATGTGGATAATTTCAAGAGGTGTTGTACTTATTATACTTTTCCAGTGGGGTATAGAGTACTTATAGATTTAATTTGCAACCCCCAGTTCTTCTCCAATCAAACAACAGTGCAAGTGATGTAACAAATTTGTGGGATTTTCACTTCATTTTCAAAAGTTTGGTATATCGGGTTTTACATTCATGTCTTGCCAAGGTCTTGTGATATGACTAATGAGCATCATAGTTCTGTATGACATGAGAGTACCAATAGGTTCGGCTAACGCCCGTCCGCACCTGCTCGATAATTTAAAGGTTTGAGATGTAATCAGCAATTTCAAGGATATTTGTGCTATTTCTATCCGTGCGTCTCCAACTCATTGTGAGTTCACAGTCTGAAATGTGCTCGCAGACTAATTCCAGTCTAAAGTTTTCTTACAATCGAGCAGTCTTGGATAGTACAAATAATGTCAATAAGATCTCGTGTTCATAGCATCCCCAGATCCCATATCTCAATAATTACGTGAACCACTCCACACCCAATAATCCCAAATAGTAGTTTCCTCCCCCTATGCCCCGCAGACCCTCTGAAGTACCCCTCAACCACCCCGCGCATCCCCACCGTCCACAACTTTCAATCTACATGGTTTCTTGCCGTAGACTCTGTAGGGATCTAACTCAACTGCTTTGTTTTGGATTTCAAGATTTGTGCTTAAGACAAGAAACTTCTCGAGTTTTATTGTGGCTTACTCGACAATGATGCTTCGAGAGTTCGAAAACATCATTGGGGGGGAAATGTGTCATTCGGGACTTAGTTGACTTTGATGTTACCATGTCAACTTCCAGGAGGAAGTAGTGTATACTACTTTACTTAGCATTGGTTATGAAAGGTCATACTGCATATGTGAGAAGAACTGATGTTGATTATCGCGCATGCACCCCGAACGGAAATATTCACAAAGCACTAATGACAGAAGCAGTGTCGTTGGATTGTGGGTTTGACTTCTACAAATCTGTTGTTGCACTTTAATGACAAGTAGGAAGATTTTCAGAAAGATTGTTCAGGTACTTCAAAGTTTTCAGTATCTTGCTTAATAGGGATGTTGGTTTTGGGGGGGAAATGATTCAGGAAAATTCCGCCAAAAAGAGTATATAAAGAAAGTTTTTCAGACATGCTTGCATGAATTGGGGGAAGTTAATCCAACTCATGCATACTACAATGGTTCCAGAACAAGTAAAGACAATGAAGATCCAAGTTGGAATACAAGTTTCAAGACCAGGAGAACTTAAAAGACAACATCAGCTTTGAAAGCGCTTTGGAAGACTTTATTCAATTGTATTTGTACTTGTTAGGAACATTGTAAGTAATTCCGTATGTGTCCACATATTAGGGGAAGATTGTTAGCCTTAAAATATGGTGACATATCCGGAATTACATTAGTTTATTTATAGCGTGTCACGTAGGGACTAATAATGACTAGTTACGATAGTCATGTGGCACTAGGGCTATAAATACCTCCTCCATACTTCCATGGAGGGGTGAAGCTCACTTTTGTAAAGTGTAAGTGTGTGTGTTTTCTCTCTAGCTCACACACATCTTCCCATCTCTTTCACCTTATTCTCTAATAAAATGGCTACACATTTATTTCACTTTATCCAACCTCCAGATCTATTTTAATCCCTGATATTACATGTCATTTATAATCTACAAGTTCGTCCGTAAGTTGTAATATTAACCCTCCTGATTGTGGTACTTTATTTTTTTTAAGTGACCTGAACAAACAGAATCCTCCCTTCCATCTTTCAAGTTACTTAGAGAAACATTCTTCTTCTTTGCAGACGTTATTTTTTGTTTGAAAGCACTTTGTAGGTGTTCCTCATTTGCCACAACCGATTCGTTACAAGCATTAGGCTGATTCTCAGAAGCGACCGTTGGTGTAAAACCAGGAGGGTATTTGAGAGTATCATTGGAGTTCGAACCTTCCGCGTTATTATCTTTTTTCTTCTTAAGTAACTCATATATATTAAAAGGGTCCTCGGATCGAGATTCTATATGATCATCATTACTAGCATCCTTCATGTGTACAGGGGATGATTCTTTCTTAAAAATAGTTTCAGCAACCTCTTCAATATCGTTATCTTCATCCACTAGAGTGTCTTTGTGAATTCCTTCATTATCATCATGTAAGTCTTCATCTCCTGTGTCACCATCAGTATCACTATCTTCTTCATTCTCTTCCGCAAAGTCGGGAGTCCAGCCCGAAACTTCTTTAGCCCGAACCCAGAATACACTACCTTGAAAAATAATTTTGAATGATTCAAAAATGTTCTCTACAATCTTCGTTTTGACACAAATTCTTTTGCTATGAAAAACATCATCCTCCTGATCTTCGATGTGTAGGAGATCACCCCATTTGGATGCAATTCGATTGAAGGTATTTTTGGACCATACCTTTAAAGGTACACCCTCAATATCTACCCATGTGACTCTCTCATCAATAAGGAAATCATTAGAAGCTTGATGCAACTTAGAAAACCAAGAACCTATTGCCACGTTAGTTTTGAACTTCTCATTTGCTACCTCTAATAGGAATTCAATCATCACCCAGAAACCTCCCATATATTTAAGTTTAATACAATCAAAACCCTCATTAGCAAGTACCAATTTCAAGTTTGTAAGAGAGCTAAATTCCTTAACTTTACCCATCAATACTGTGGCAAAATCACGCTGGTTACCACTTGAATCATCGAGAACAATTGCCGGTATACTATCATTTTCAACATAATGAGATTGATGCCCTATCTTAACTGCGTGAGCGTAAGAATTAGAATAACCATTCACCCCGTTCTTTTTGAGAGAATCATCCGAAACAGTCTTATTATATGCTTTGGCTGAAAATTAGGATTTACTATTATTTAGAGGTGGTCTATTGAATCTATCAATGTTTGCATGGAGTTTGGAATGTCCAATCCATATCGTGCAGAGGTTATTGACCAAACGGTCCACATAAAAGGTCTTAGTAAAGCGCACAAAACCAAACCTCTTACCTGATATGGCTCTCCTATTTGGAATGAAGGCATTTGTGACTCTCCCATATTAACTACATGCCTTCCATAAATCCTTAGCAGAAAACAGGTCTAGGAAGTTTGTAACGAAGATAGAAGTCGATATCTTATGGACGTCGTCTTCATTGTATCGGTAATGGCCTATAATAAGGAACCCTAATCGAAAAAGGAACGAAAAAACAAGAAGGAAAGCAGTAACAGATCCTGAAGCAATAACAAACCTGAAAGAAAGATTAATAAACCCTAAATATAAAAAACCTAAAATAAACCATATCCCTATGGTCCCAAGGCAAGAGATCGCCTAACTCGCTCGTTTAGAGATCAGTCGACATGCGACGATCTTGATAAACAGGGGTTATAACAATCTGTTAGTGCAAATATTATGTTATTTAATCTATACGATCTCTTTATGTTTTGGTGATGACAAACATGTGACTTGTAATACATAACCTAAAGTGCGTAAGTTACTCGTAATCACAAATCATCAATGCATACATGCATCAACATCTCTCGACATCTCAAGTATGCATCAAGACGAACATTGGTTTACACCCGACGTAAATCACATAAAGTATGTACAAACAAATCATTAAACATGATTAGTGATCAAGAAAATATTTTTTCTTATTAGACCATCACATTTCTACAAAACTATATTTTTACAAAATACACAAAATAGTTTTGCTAAATAAAAACAAAAATAATGTTTTATTTGAAATTTAAATTTTGAATTCAGTTTTCCCCCCAAAGCTAAATACAGCTCAGCCAGATAAACCTTCCCCACAAAAGGACAAAAATCGGAGCGTCAGTCTAGGGGCGGCCCCTTAGTGCCTAGGGCGGCCCCCATATATATGGGACCGCCAGGACCGCCACCAGCTGAACATTGGATTTCCCTGCCAATAAATACTGCAATCTCTCCTGTATAAAAAAACCCTTTTTGCATAGATTTTTTAAATTATTTTCTCTCTCTAAAATCCCCTTTCTCTCTTTAAATCTGTTGAT
>BQNB010150989.1:0-15962 GCA_026074375.1 Tanacetum coccineum
GGTTTTATAAAAACCGAATATTTCGGTTCGGTTTCGGTTTTAACCAAAAACCGACCCAAACCGAACCGTGCACACCCCTAATTGAAAGTGTATTTACAATACACAATTACTATGTTAATTGATTTCATTTAGGACATGGTTGTTTGCTCATGTTTACCTTTTGTATTTTACGTTAACTAGTTAATTTGTAAGGTGTGCTTGTGTTTTTTTTTTATCGGCAAAGATGGAATACTTAAAGTACAATAGAGTCAACAAAAAGAATTACATAACATCAAAAAATGGTAAAATCCCGAGACTTTAACTGCGAGGGAATCAAAAGGGATGAAAAAACTTTTGACACAAAGGCCGACGGATCGGTTTTCACTTCGACAAAAGAAAGTGGCAAAAAGGCTTGTGACTATCACTCTATAATGTGTGAGGTCTCAAGTTCAATTCCTTCAACCTTTAAGTAGTTACGCCAACATCCTGAAAAGTGAGTGTTTTACCTGGTTTGAGTCTCTATGATGGTGGGTTCAAACCTCGTAGATTAGTCAGTCAAAAAGTCAAAAACCATAGGTACCAAAACAAAAAAAATTAGATAATATGCCATTTAAATTTTTTCTTTTTTAATAAATTGTATTAATGCTTATTTTGTGAAAATTTTAGTGTGTTTAGGCTGGATGGTATGGCACAACCAAACTCACCCTCCACCTCAACGCCACGTCAGCTTTCTCTTTCATCTCACTTAACTCACTACAACTCATTTTTCAACCGTAGTTGTCATCAGTCATCACAAACTCACCTTTTATAAAAATACTCATTTTATATAAAATATACCCACTAAATACCCACACACACTCACAACCAAAATAAAAAATAATAAAAACACACAAACTCACACAACTCACCAAGGTGAGTCAATCGCCCTTGGTATTCAAACTCACGCGTGAGTTTAATAGGGTGGAATGGCAACTCATCTTTTATTTTGGAACTCACATTGCAACTCACCTTTCATTTTCCCCCGTACCATCCAACCTTAAAAATAGTATATTAATTTTTTTTACTTAGTTTGATATGTACCATGTGATTTATTGATCGTATTTTAATGATTCTATTATGTAAAAGTGTTACATAAGGGGGTGTTTGTTTCGGCTTATAAAACATGAGTCTATTTGAGCTTATATTTCATAAGCCTTAATTTTTCAGCTTATTTTGATATTTGTGAGTTTATATAAGTTTATTGTGATATGATAAACTTATATAAGCTAATAAGTCTCAAAATAAGCCAGAAAATTGAGGCTTATGAAATATAAGCCAAAATCAACATAAGTTCTAATTTTCTGGCTTATTCTAAGACTTTAGAGCTTATACAAGTTTATTATTTATTACGAGTATATCATAATAAACTTACATGCCTTGAAGTCGCAAAATAACCCCATCATATTATTGCATAAGTTAATCGTAAAATTATAGTTGTATTGCTCGGTATTTAAGTTTGAAATGTGTTAGTTATGATTGAATTTGAACAAGAAAAATGAGGCGACTGCTACCATGTATTTACAAATTCACCAAAACAACTGCTTATCAGAGTCCAAATACAACATATCTCCGATCACATAACTATATTTCAGTAAATGGGCCGTTTGAACAAGGTTACTACTGTCCTTCAAATTTTTATCATTACTCTCTTCTAGCCTTAATTATTAATCACTTGTTTGTTATTAGTAAAATCTTTGTGTTGAATGTTATGTCATTTTGTACTAGTGCAGTCCAATTGTTTGTTAAAATGCCTGACTCAACTTCAAACAGTAAAGCTCGTGTGCCACTCGAGCTCGGCTCTCGTTAAAAGCTCATCCTTGGCTAGAGTTAAACGAGCTTAAGCCTCAGCTTGTACATAAATCTTGATTAGGCTGGATATTCGGATGCTATTAGTCTTATGACATTTATGATATTTTGGCCTTTATAGAAAATTAAATGAGTCAAGCTCTAACCTTAAAAACGATCCACGAGCTGAAGCCTTGTTGAGAACAGGCTCGGCTCAGCTCAGCTAGTTTACCACTCAAAATTGTGTAAAATTATTAATTTGGCAAGTTGGTGTATGTTTTGCAGTGTCTCGATCGTATGCTAGAGGGAGACAGCCTCATTATGATCTGTTTGGCAAAGGGAAGCCTGGTGACAACAAGTTCCGAGAAGCCTGGGGAAAAGAAGTCGATGAAGATGATTGTCTATGGACAGGAAGTGAAGACGAAAGTTATAAGGAAGACAGTAAACATCGTCTTGATGAAGAGATCAAGAAAGTGAAAAAAGAAGCAAAGGATCACTCGAATCTTATTGACGGTGATGACAGTGATGAGTTGAGGAGTGTTTGGTCTGGTAGTGACGAAGAGAAGACGCTTTGGACTGGCAGCGAAGGTGATGACGATGATGATATTCCGACAGAACCGTATCCTAATGAAAATAGTGATCCGTATATTGATAAATTATTTGAGTTTGATGAAAAACCAAAGTATCGGACCATTTCTGAGCTATTGAAATCAGAGCAGGAGCCAGAAGAGCTATCTCCGGGAAAGCAAGCTAGAAAACTTGCGGTTGAAAATGCTTTAAAGAAACTAAAGAAAGGGCCTGATGGGCGTTACATTAATGTGTGGGAGGTTATGAGCGACTTGGATATTCTTGTAGGAGCATTTGAAAATATTGTTTCTGGTCCCGAATATGAAGAGCTTAGGAAGGGGGGACCCAAGAAACTGAACATGGAATTTTTTAAGGATATACAAGCGCGAATGAGAGACCCGAATTATAAATTCTCACCTGAGTTGAAGCTAAAACCTAAGAGCAAAGTTGTACCGAGAAAGAAATGGCAAAAGGCAGAGTCTAGAAGGAGGAAAGCACGGAAACGTTAAGGTCTAGTTCTTTTTTTGTTGTGGTACTCTTGTAAGTTTAACTTAATATAATCGGTACTTTATGATCAGTTTTAGTTTTAAGAAGGCCAGAATAAAAAATAGCAAAAAGCATAACTTTATATATTAATCTTCTGCAAGTATTACAGAAGGATAAAGAGACTAAAAGCACATGTTAATCAAATAACACATGCTTGCTCGTTTAGTAATATCCGATCATCTCTGTATTACTATCACTACAATTCCCATAAGTAAACAACTTAGTTATAATAATAACCATCCCAGGTACTAAAAACATCTTAAACTGAACATTTGATATGGTATACTATTAGTTTAGTAGTAGTGAGCACGATGAGCATGACGAAACATGGGTGGTGCATGATTCGACATCTGGGGTTGATGCATGTAAATGTTATCATGCAACATAACGTTCCCCATGTTACCATGCATGTTCATGTTATGCAAATTCCTGTTCATAATCATCGGTGATCGATGACTTTGCTGATACATGCTCATCGCGGGACTGTTAAACCGTCCACCAAAACCACCAAGTTCACTCCCTTCGAGATCAATAAAACCGGAACCATCCTCCCCAATTAGACTCTCATTTGCGACAGTCCTATCATCAAATCCCGTGTGTGCATGATTATTCATATCCATGCTCTGCTTTAAGTACCTTTCGAAAGAGAGTTGATCTTCAAGGCCTCTAGGATAACCAGAAGTCAACAGAGGTTGACTTTTTTGACCATTTAGACTTGCAATCAGATTTTGAAGTTGGCTTTGGTAGTTCCCACCATTGATGATACTGGAAATATCTTGGTCACTTGATGGCCAAAGTTCTGCATGCTTTCCTGATTTGACCAGCTTCTTGATTAGGGTTGTAGGGTCAACATTTCCAGTCACTAGGACTTTACCATGCTCTGCATCTATATCTACAGAGTAAACTCCTGCATGCATAATTACATCAGTATTGATTGATACACAACAATGAATTTTAACTTTCCATTTAAGGAAGATGCCATATTCATTTAAGTTTTGGTTTCAGAATATCACCAAGGTTATTTTTTTTTTGGGTAGCTAAAAGTTAAAAGTTGGAGTAATTTCCTTCTGAACATAGTCAAAGTATTTAGAAGTCAAATAATAAACTTTTTGTGCACCAAAGTAATACTTTGTACACTACAACCACTTTTGTTGTGACGATAATACCCTAATGGAAGAGACACAGTATAGAACAAGTGGAGTATCAGTCAGTAATCATAATAAAGAGCCCACATAACACCTTTGTTTAGTATCTCATGGACACTGAAGTCTTAAATAGTCAAAATATTCAACTAAAGAATATGAGCCGAATCTCATATTTTCAGGATGAAATGGTAGTTTTTAAAGCATAAACCCAAAATCAGTATTTAGAAAAGAAAAAAAAATGAAAATAAGGGAATACCCAAGAAAGAGAATGGTCATAAAGACTGATAAAAAAAGTTGATTTTTAGTCTATTTTTTATGATAACAGAGTCAAAATAGTTAATGAAGAAAATGCCAAATGCAAGACTTTGACAACAAGAGTTCAATCTCCTCTGTCATGGACATTGATGCAATGGTAGAATCTCCTCTGTCATGGACATTGATGCAATGGTAGATCTTTAGAAGCACAAACACACACAACAATGAAAATTTTGTCTTTAAGAACAAGTGAATAATACCCATGAAAGAAAATAGGAGTTTAATACCATCTTTGAACTAAAATAAAAGTCGTTTTACCTTCAATTTTCTTGAGTATTTTCTTGACCTTTCTTTTGCATCCATGGCAGTGAATGTTCACCTTGAGTGCACAAATCTGTTTATGCAAGAGAAATAAAGGGTAACTAACAAAACAGAGTACGAAGTAGCACATTCCTTGTTTTAGTTCATGAAGAACACTATAAATTAATGCAAACCTTAGCCTTTAAGATCTGAAAATGATCACTGGTTGGCATATTTCTTGGTAAAACCATTCTTGGTTCTAGACTCTTTTTATCTGATTTTGTAGTTGTGTTTCTATCTATTTTGAGAAAGTTTTAGCTTGAAAGTACATTGGTGTTTTTTTTCCCAATGAAGCTTGTGTTCAAAACTTCAAATCATAAATACAGAGAGCATCAAATTACCATACTCTATACTATAGGAGTAGGCTGCAAAACATACAGGATGTGTGGAGAGAGAGTGTGAGTGAAGACATAAAGGATGGTATAAACTTGTGATTTGACCAAGACAGGGATTGGAAAGGATTTGTACTTGCTACAACTAATTTAATACTGGAAAATGGTATAACTTGTACTTTTTTTGTTATATTTTACTGTAATGAACTACTGTATTACTCGTTAAAAAAAAAACCTAAGGGAAGTGATTCGTGCATCATTTTTTTTAGCCATACACCACTAAATGACACCAGTAATGCACACAGTACAACACCGGTATTCACGATTAGTGATGTATGGCTAAAAAAAAAGTGATGCACAAATCACTTCCCAAAAACTATACAGTAGTTTTATTGTGAGGGTGTTACTATTGTACCTCATTACTAATATACACATTAGAGGACAAATCCGATGTCGTTTTAACATCGGGTTGATTTGAAGCCCAAAAACAAAAGAAAGACTTTCCACCGGCCAAAAAGAAGAAAAAGAAATATATTTACAAAACGGACTCTAAACTTTTAACTATTTACGACTTTTTTATATAATAAACATTATTTATCAAATATATAGCACATATCTACCGATTCATTCAGATAAAAAATACAATCGGAAAGATCTTCGAATTGCGAACAAAACGAGCCCAATATTGCAACGCTTCTGATGTACGCACGATTTTATAAAAAATGTTGAAGTTTAATATAAATAAATAAAAAGAAAATTTACAAAACGTACCATCAACTTTTAACTATTCACAACTTTTTTATATAATAAACTTTATTTCTTAAATATATAACACATATCTACCGATTCATTCAGACAAAAAAAATACCCGCGGAATGATCTTCGAGTGCTTTAGGGTGAACAGTGAACGACATCTCTAATGAGTATATGTATAATGTTGAATATATATGTATATATAACTTTCAAAATACACCCTAAACTACCTAATAACTTCAAAATAAACGACAGAGGTCAGAAACTTACAATTCTGTGAAAGTTTAAATTATATAAATAACTTATACTTTTTGCCATTTACGACTGTATTTAGAAACAGATTTCCCATTCATATTTATATTTATATACATACTAAAAGTCGTTCACTCTATAAATAACGTATACTCTCGCCACAACGACAAACACTCATTCAAATTCCGTGATTGTTAAAAAAATGCTTACTACATACAAGTCAGCCTCGCTGCAACGCCCGGACACATTCCCACTCAAATCGATTCGCAAAAAAAATATGCCCCGCCGCAACGCGCGGATATCTTGCTTGTTAAAGTACACATGTTTTGTATTTTTATTCATTTTATCTCTCAGTTTATAGTGCAATACAGTTTTTTATCCGTACTTTTTACCAGTTTAATACTTTTGACTTAATAAACTTTATATTTTTCTTTCCATATTTTCCGTTTCACAGTTTTATAATATAAACAAAATAGTAAAAAAAAAAAAAATCAAAAAACATAAGAAAGTACATATGGTGATATTTTTTGAGAGGTCTTTATAGCATGAGCCTTATTGTGGGCTTGTGTGTGCTAAAAGCTTCATACATACTCGTACTTTGTTGTAATGAACTACTGTATGTGTATTAGAGTAGTTTTATTGTGGGCTTGTGTGTTAAAAGCTTCATACATCGAAGTTTAGTCATGTTTTTATGGTAGATTTTATATAATAATTTTTCTATTGCTCAATTTTGTTAATATACAGATAAGATTACAAGACATGAACCAAACCGTACACAAAGCCATCTGTTTAATACAAGTAACTT
Source organism: Tanacetum coccineum (assembly GCA_026074375.1). Lineage (NCBI taxonomy): Eukaryota > Viridiplantae > Streptophyta > Magnoliopsida > Asterales > Asteraceae > Tanacetum > Tanacetum coccineum. The sequence continues at coordinate 6,819 of BQNB010150989.1, forward strand.
GATTTACATAAATAATTTCTAAATTTAATTGTTCAATTTCCTTTTCATGAACCAAACCTTACACAAATCGGACCAAATCGATCAAAACTGAACCAAACATCAACACGGCCCAAAACACCGGACCAAAATGCTCACCCACGTCGGTCCGGTCCAACAGAGCATAATATCGGTTGGTGTAAGACCGAACCGAGCTGGAGACTGAATATAAGAAAAATGGTGAACTGGAGACCGGACCAAAATATATTTGGTCTAGCTATTCGGTTTAGTCCCCGGTTTTTTATGCTCAATTCTCTACCTTACACCAGCTCAAAATTTTAATTTGTTTTAGTGTGAAGATTTTTTTTTTCTTCCAAAACCTGGAAAATGGTCATAAAAATGTACTGAAAAATGTTGAGAAATAAAAAAGTAATACAAAAAATTTTAAGATTGATTTTTTTTCTTCCAAAACAAAAAATATTACAAAATTTGGTGTTTGATTTATCCCTACTTTGAAGATAGTCTACGATTGTTTAAGATGGATTTTTGCAATCAAAAAATAATACAAAATTTGGTGTTTGATTTATCCCTACATTGAAGATAGTCTGCGATTGTTTAAGATTGATTTTTGCAATCAAATTGTTGAGAAATAAAAAAATATCCAAATGTCAAATAGATGTCAAATATATTGTGCATTAACCCCAATTGTAGAACTTAAAGGGCAACTTCTTGTCAGAACTATTTTGTGCAAATGACACAAAAATGTATCAAACTTAAGGGTCATTTTCAATCAAGGTATTGTACTTTTTTACTTGCTTAAAAAGGCACCCAACTCGTACTTTTGGTCAATTTGGATATTTTTGTTAAATATTTAACGATTATCCGTTAAGTTTTATATTTCAAGTCCACCGGCCACCGCCACCACCAATCATCTTCGTTAGCTGTTGCGTTTTTCGCCTCTCAAGCCTTTTTTTTAATCCTTCGTATCGTAGAATCGTTTGTCATTTTGAAACTTCTATGACAATCTGTAAAAAAGTACATTATGAACAAGATGCTTATTAGAGCAAACGGAATGGCGGCGAGGGGATCTCGCCACATCCTACGTGGCCTCGCCATATCCCTCACCACCACACCGGGTTGTGTGTGTGCAATGTGTGTATATGTGTGAGTGTGTCTGCAATGTGTGTGTGAGTGGGTGTATGTGTGTGTGTTTTTTTTGGTTGAAGAAGAAAGAGAGATAAGAGAGATCTAATATTTGTGTGAAGGACACTATGTGTTTTTCCTATTTTTTTATATAATTTTTTAATTTTTGTTAAATATGTTATTTGTATTTTTGTATAAATAAATAAAGAAAAATTTTCACAAATCGTCCCTATGGTTTGACCTAAAATCACAGATCGTCCCTAACTCAAATTAAATACACCAAGCATCCTTAATTTTGAAACTAGTAACACACGACAAATTGACACATCCCACAAGACACCTATCACCAAACGACCCACATGGTATAGCCCAAAAATCCTAGCAGATGTCCCAACCTCCAATTAAATCCCCCCAATCATCCAAAAATTTGAAACACGTAACACACACCAACCATATCCGTTAGGTTTTGCTAGTTAAGCTGTTAACTTGGGACCGAGGGGTAAATTGGTCCTTTAGCTTGAAACTAAGTAACACAACATCATCCATATTGATAATATTCAACTAACTAAAAAATCAACAACAACAAACCCCCAACAACCCCACACACCCACACACCGATTCACACACACATAATGAACACTCCCCAATCCTCATCACCCCCAATTAATTCACTACTAAACAAAACTACGAACCACCCCCCACAACACCATAAGACCCACCAAAACATCCAAAAAACCCCCAAACTCAATTCAGATGTCTTTTTGCTCGTGTGTCGCCAAGTTTTTATCAATGACTCGTGGAGTGATGGTCATCCAGGACGAAATCTTATGGTTCATCAAACAGGACCATGTTGTAGGTGGAATGTTTGTGGGTTGATCCACCAAATGTGTCCTCGATCTATTCAAATCAATCCTCGATTAGCTTAAGGGCTAAAAAACAGGCATGAAGCTTCCATTCTGAATTGACAAATGAAGTTGCAAAGCTTAAAAAAGTACTGAAGATTAGTTGGTATAGTGTTTTGATATCTGATTTAATTTTTTACATCTTGGCCTAAGTAAGCAATGTAAAGGGTTCATATTACTCACACTTATGATGGATTTTGGGTGAATGAATGAAATATTATTAGCCATCTTATGTTACACTTGTTTGTGTCTAGGTTTGTGGAATTCGTTTGGGTGAAAAGCACTTGTATATACACTGTTAAACAAAAAAGCACATAGTCACTAATCCATTTGACTATTAAAAAGTCATTGGCACATAGTTTAAAGGTACTTATAGGTTTAATGTGAATGTGGTTGAGTTGAGACAGAGTGTAAATTTAGGGAAGTGAAATGTAGTTTGAGTAACTTTAAGACTTTATTACTATGTGTCAATTCCAACCACTTAGTTTCTGTTATAAAAAACTCACACCTTTGACACCACCAATTCATAAACACTTAGCCTTACAAACCCTAAAAACAGTCTGTATTCCTCCCTTCAACATGTCAAAGAAAGTGGAAGTAATTGAGTTAAGTGACTCAAGTGATGCTGTCAGTATTGAAAAGGGCATTGAGGGATCTTCAAAGCCCTCAATTCCTCCCTTTGGGTCTGCCAAAAGACCTAGGACTGTTCCAAAAAATTTTGATAGATTGGTTATGGCTATGTTGTACTGGCTCCCAAAAGAGACGGTGGAGTTTGATAAGCTTTCCTGCAGAAACGATAAGGAAGAATGAAGATTGTCAAAAGATTGTCAAAAAGCCCTACCCTCCTTTTAATGCTGTCTTGTACTTCCCTAGCCAAGACTACATGGGCTACCATGGTGAAAAAAATGGGTATAAGTGGGTGCAGGTACACAGGAAGGGAAGGAAAAGTTTGATGGATGAAGTTTGTTGATGGATGAAGTTTGTTGATGGATGAAGTTTCTGGATGGTTTTTAACTTTTCTGTCATGTATTATTAAGTATTAGTATTAACTTGATCTTATAATTGACCACATGTTGATGTAGTGGTCAATAAATTTTGAGAATGAAATGAAGTTCTACCAGTATTAACAGTTACACTTCTACCAAGCAATACAACTTGAACTTAGTACATAAACTCTACTCCTCTACTACACACTCTACTCTCTACCTTACTTACTCCCTTACTTAACTCTAACTGCTACCTAGTAAATTAACACTAGCAGTACTAATACATAGTACTAGCTCATTATTCTGCATTTTTTGTCATGGTTGAAAACATTACCATAGCTCCATCATTACCTAAATGGCCGTTAAAGACACAAAAATCACCAACCAATGTATAAACACTTGTAAACTAAAGAAGCACAAATTGAATAATGCATTTGACTATTAAAAGACATACCCATACAAAACATACCATAGAAATGTCAATTACAATACTGAAACATAGTCTGAAACATAAATACCAAGTTCAAAAGATACTAGTTTGACATAGCACACTGTTTCTTTGTTGCCTGATTCATCTTTGCAGGTGCAGTTGAGGGTCAGGTGCATCAGATGGCCTTTTCCTAGTACCTGCATCAGATGGCTTCTTTGCTGGTGCAGTTGAGGAGTGTAGTTAGAGATGTACTCTGTGTTTTGGATCTATTTGCCTTTCAAACCTAGAATTGTGCCCAAGATTTCCACATTTCATACATGTCACAAGTTTTATAAGCCCTAGACAACTTTCTTTCCATCTCACATTTAGCCTTTTCTTCCTTTGATTTTCTCCAATTATTTTCCATGGCCTTCCAACTGGAGTGTTATTTTTGGTGGGTTAGTGGTTTGTAGAATTTGAGATTTTTACCCACATGACCCTACATTCAAACACCTTAGTGTAACCTGAATGTTTTTTTGCCAATTGCTAACCAATAAACTTATCAACCCATTCTTCAGGTAATGCCCACTTGAACTCCATTAATGACAATGTTTTGTTTGCTGCAATAGCATGGAACAAGCAATAGCCCTGTTTGATATCCCCACTTCCTACACTACAAACCTTCTAAAAACCACATTAACCACACCTGAGAACCAGACTGGCCCTTTACCCATCATACTCTTCCACCCCCAATGAAAGCAACAGTGCAGTTATTAGCTCTGTCCATAGCCTATTTTCAATAACTTTCGTTGGCACTAGGAGTTAAGTGGTCCATCTGTTTTTCTTAATCACAAAGCAATAACATTACCAACCTTCCATTATGTAATCCCTAAGTATTTAAAGCTGTGATTAATTGGCGCCAACCTTAGCAATCTAAAAACTTAACCATTGAAACTTCCTCACAAATTGTTTCAACAAGATGTCAGATATTAGCCCTACCTGTTATTTACCATTCTCAGGTTATAAGTGGTACATGTAAGTACAATCTAAGGTAAATGGAGTTAAAAGTAAAGTGTTTTACCTGAGAAATGGGATCTGGACAAAATGAGGAGGAATTTTAGCCAACCATTCAAAGCATTCTTTGTTAAAGTCTTTCAAATCCTGCATAGCCTTAACAAGTATTGGGAATTGTTGTACTGATGCACATCTCCCATAAGAGTTCTTTATAAGCATGGCCATTATTCATATCTCAGAGAAGAAAAGCTTAAACAAGTCAAAGATCAAGATCAAGTCATCACATCTAGTTCTGAAGATCATGATCAAGGTGTTAAAGATTGAATTACCAAAGCACATCAAGTGAAGTACCCTATCAACAACGAGCTAAAGAGACAAGCACGAGTGAGCTAACTTCTCATGACCTCATCTAGGGGGAGATTGTTAGGATCACATAAATGGACCCGAACAAAGAAGCTTCGGTCACTCGAAGATGCAAGACAAAAGTCTAGCTCGAAAGACAATGTTAATTAATGTTTATTATGTATACGGGCCAAGATGTAAAAAGCCCAAAAAGAAAGCCCTCAAAGGCAAATCCTAGTTAGTATAAATACACCTAGTTTAGTCAAAATTAGGTTAGCTACTTCATTATCATTTTTCATCTTAGGGGTTTGTAGCAACTTTTGTTTCATTTTCAATCAAAAAGTTCTTTAATGTTTAATCTTTCATTTGCCATTGATCTTGTGTTTTTCATCCATGGAATGATCTAGGGATCCTACAAACTTCAATCTTTATTGTAGTATCATGATTTGCCCTTCTCAATTCTAAACAGTAATCCATCAACATGGTATATTGTTGCCTATAGTCTCTTTAACTTGATTTAGAGCAGCTGCTTTAGCCCTAAAAGCCTTCTGTCTAGACACACCTAGCTCATACTTCCTTTGCAATTCCTCTTGAAGAGCTCTAATGGGAATATCAGGGTTTTTCTCAACTTGGTCAACAATCCCTTTTGACAAGAACTTGTGTGTGCAAGCAATAATTTTCCTTGACTGCAAGCACTTATGTTCTTCATTATAGGTTCTTACTTCCCATGTTTCAGAGTTTTTGACCTTAGTTATTTGCACAGCCCATGGACATTCATCTGGTGCAAGTGGTTTGGCCCTACCTCTACCACCTGAACTGATCCATTTCTTATTAGGCCCAACGGGGTATCATCTTGTTTACCTTTTCCTTTTATAGTTTTCTTTTTGGGCCCAACATCAGTGGTACTAGGCCCTTCACCATCTAGTATAAACACTGGATTTCTACCAAAGCACTTTGCCCTAATCCTAACTTTATCATTCTTTGCCAAATACAGTTGCCTTCTAGTTTCAATGGAATGAAGTCTTACTCTTTCTTTTACAACATCTGCAGATGCAAAAGTTTGACCAACAAAGAAAAAGTGCTTATGCACAATGTTATCTTCACTTTCCTTAGCCTTTTTAATCTGTTTAAGCTTCTTTCTCCTTACCTTCTCTATCCCATCATCATCTGAATCTGTTCCACTTTCAAAATTGTCAGTATCAATAACATCTAAGTCATCTGGATTTACATCATATTCAGGTTCTTGTACACTCTCTGAATGCCTAATCCACTCAACATCTGCATCTATATTGAAGTGATAATCAGCCATGTCCACATTCACTTCTTCTAAATAAGTGTCTTCATCAAATAAGTAATCCTCATCATCACTTTCATCCTCCTCTGTTCCACTATCTTCCTCACCATCAAGCACTGTTTCACCCTCAACCAATGTTTCTTCAGGTTCATTAGTGACAACCCTTGTTTCTTCTTGTTCACATCCAAATGGATCAAACTCATAGTTCATGGACAACAACTCTTGCATAATACCATCCACAGTCTCATTGGCATTCTCATTTGCAACCACTTGGTCTTCAACATTCACAGTTGGGGTGTATTCTAACAACAACCTTTTGGTTTTAGTGGGTTTAGCAACTGGTGTGGAAGATGGCATCTCCTCAATTACAACAGTGCTTGTAGGAGGGGGGGAAGCATAAGTGTCTAGCTTAGTCTCAAAGTGCTCACAGTAAACCATAATCAACTTATTATTCTTGATATACCTACCTAATCCACGAACATCTAAATTATTACCTAATGCTCTTAATCCCATGTCTAAGTTAGTACCAGGAATCAGATAATGATAGTAAATGGGATCATCATTCACATATCCTAACTTTTCCATTACACCATGTATCTCATGCACGGAAAACTTATCTATATCACACCAATCAACATAAGCAACTAACCCATTTACATACTTCCTTTTGTCATCCACGTATTTGAACTTCCCAGCATGGTATATTTTTAGGGAAAACAAACCAGGATCCTTTTCTGTAAATGCAATAAGTATAAAACAATTAAAAAACAAAAAAAAAACTATTTCACCATCATACTATTATTAGGGCAAAATTGATTAAAAAACATACCGTATTCAATAGGCATTTTGTAATTGGCGTTATCATGTCTGATTTTACATTCCATTTTGTGTTAATAAGTGTGTTGAAGAAGCTGGTGTGTGTTGAAACTGGTGTGTTCATAAGTGTGTGAAACTGGTGTGTGTTGAAGAAGGTGTTAAACATAGATAGTGAAATAAAACCATAGGGATGATGTGTGTTACTAGTTTCAACGCGAAAGGACCAATTTACCCCTCGTCCGTTAACACTTAACTAGCAAAATTAACGATAGGAATGGTGTGTGTTACTAGTTTTAAAATTAGGGATGCTTGGTGTATTTAATTTGAGTTAGGGACGATCTGTGATTTTGGGTCAAACCATAGGGACGATTTGTGAAATTTTTTCATAAATAAATTATGTTTTTGTGAAAAAAATATAAAAAAATAAAATTGTAAGTGATGGGGCCAAATGAGAAGATAGGGGTGTGTTATGAGTGAAGGAATATTTTTGAGTGGGAGTGAGATGCTGACATGGCAGCATGTGAGACCCAAATGACTAGATGTATCTCTTTGCCATCTTAGACAACATTTCCTAGTTCCAATGATGATACTTAAACTAACGAAAAACACATTAGCATAAAGATGAATCAACCATCAAGAAACAAAATACTCAGATCACCAAAGTTAATACATGTGCTCCAGATCTTTTTCTAAATAAATACTATATGTGGTCAAGTGGGTCCCACATTTCTTTTAACCTAAAAAAACTAAGGGCATGTTTGGTATTTTGATTTGATGTGATGTTAATCAGTCGTTTGGTTTGAGTATTTGGTTAGGTAACAGTGAACCATACCTTTAATAAAGGGTTTACACAAAAGTCTTTAACACCCCTCGGTTTCCTGACATGTTTCCCTCATTTGTTGACTTTTGCTACTATATTTTGTAGTAGTTGTTAACTTTTGTGGTGATGTGTATCCTCTTTTAGCAATATATTTCTTTTTTTAACTTTTATAAGTAAAAAATAATATACTTATTTTATTTTTATACATTTAATATTTATTTTATTTATTTTAACATGTAAAATTATTTTCTCTCTCCTATATCAAATCCAAATTCAAATCCAAATCATAATCCTAATCTATATTTAAATTCAAATTCAAATCATAACCCTAAACACATCTACAAACCAAACGGGCCCTAACAGTCTTTTAACATACACTTATATTATCATAAATCATAGTACCTTGTATGTCTTTCAAGAACAAGGGGTAAAAAAGAAACAGTATTATGTGTTATCTTAGGTTTTTCATCTTTGCATTAGTCTTTGTTTCTTCATTAAAAGATTGCGAAAGCAATGGTGATGATAATGTTAAGCTAAATGATGATGTTTTTCATCTTTTCTTAGCCTGGACAGGATGGTATTCTCTCGGCACTCTTCGTTTATAAGAGGATGAGTTTAAACCGTTGGCTTGCAATTCGTTTAGAAACCGATGGCGATGGTGGGTCGCGTTGGCGATTTACGGCGGTGGTGGATGGGGTTGGTGGTGGAGGCGGTGCTTGGTAGTGATGGTGGTGTGAAGGCTTGGCGGTGGTGAAGATGAATGGTGGTGGTAGTAGTGGCCGGTGGACTTGAAAACTTAATGGATGATCGTTAAATATTTAACGAAAATACCCAAATTGACCAAAAATATAAGTTGGGTGTTTTTTATGCAAGAAAAAAAGTGTGATACCTTAATTGGAAATGACCCTTAAGTTAAATATTTTATACTATTTGCCCAACTATTTACTGTCAACAGTAAATGATTGATGAGATTGTGGTTTTGATCTACATTTTTTGCTTTAAAAAGTGATAATTAGGTATCTTGAATACAAGCAATTTAAGATAGGAAAGTGATTGAGACAGTCACATGCTAGGACACTTTAATCTATAAACAGTTAAAACAGTTTGTATTACAGTACAACTATTTAATACATGTTTTGGAGGGTCTCAATCAAATTATCTGTTTAAGATACGTCTGGGCACAATGGTCGGTCAACCGAGTAGGTAGACCCACCCATGACTCGGTCGCCGCCATTAAAACCCCTTCCCGCGACTCGGTCGGCAAGTGATTTTTAAGAGATATGGGTCATGTTCCCGACCTATTCGACACACTCTTATTTTTTTTCGTTTTTTAATTCGTTTTATATAAGTTTTTTAGTTTTTTTATAAATAACTAATTTACAGTTTAAGTCTTGGAAGTTTGATTTCATTATCATTTTTATTTATAAATAACTAATAAGTTA
>BQNB010150990.1:3301-15962 GCA_026074375.1 Tanacetum coccineum
TTATTGTCTTTGAATTGACTATGACCTTGGTGAGTGATTAACAAAGTTTCCCAATTTTCTTTTGCTGTTTTACACATAAGAATTCTTTCATATTCTTTGTGTGGCAAAGCATTATAAATTACCATTTTAGCTTCATTGTTTTTAGCAAGTATCTTTTTAAGATTGTCGCTGTTTATCAAATGGTACAATTTCATCCTTTTTAGTTTCAAGATTATTTTCAGTAGGTGGGAAATCACCATAGATAATAACATGCCAAAGATCTAGATCTTTTGATTTCACGTAAGTCTCGAATCTATTTTTCCAATAAATAAATCCATTGATTTCAAAGAGTGGATGTCTTTGCATGGATTTCCCTTCTAAATATTTTTTCAATTCCATAGATCGATTCAAGTTTTAAAATACAGTTTATTTTAAAATTCTTGGGTGACCTAGCTTCTAATACCAATTGTGAAAACTAGAGGGGGGTTTGAATAGTTTGTCGCTTTTTGAATTTAGTTAACATTTGTATTTAGAATTGTAGATTCGAGTTTATGTGTTATTAATATGCACACAATATGGACAATCCTGATAAGCAAATAAACAATATTAACTACACAATATTAAATATGAGACAAGAGGAAAGAGTTAGAAAGATTAAACCACAACACCAAGATTTATAGTGGTTCGGTAACGAAGCTCCTTTTCGCCCTACTCCACTCCTCAAGTATCCAACTCGAGAGTTCACTTCACTATGTCAACAAGCTCCTTTTAGGCGGAGAAAACCGCACACACGTGGGTTACACCAATTTTTGACTCTAAGCCTAATGTCGAGTTCTAATCTTAGCTAGAACCGATCTACCACTTACACTCGTATTTTGAGGCCTAAAATAATAACCATTCTTACAAGTATTCACTTGCCTAAATACTTACACGATCTACCCGATCCAACTATTACACATGATTACAAGAGATTTGAATGATTTACAATATGTATCAAAATCTTAACAACGTTACATAAACACAACCTAAACTATAATACTTCATATCTTGGTGATTACGAGTATTCTTCTCTTGCACTTGGAGAGGTAAGCTTGAATCACTTGAAAGCAAATGCTTATGTTAATTGAATGATATATGTTTGCTGATTTAAGACAGAAAGAATAAGTGTGCAAAAGTTGGAAAAAATTCGTGGGAACAGTCCACTATTTATAGGCAAAGCTGAGAGCAAAAATACATGGCCGACCCCCTTATCAATCAGGGGGCCGCCAGTACCTATCAGGGGTCCGCCCCCTGTAGGATGCTCCCAGTTTTGTCATTATTTGGGGAAATATTTCTGAGGCAGGTTTTTTTGATTTTAGGGGGGAAATCTGATTTCAAATATTTATTTGAATTAAAACATTTCTTATAATTACAAAAATATTTTGTCTAATTTATTTTTGTAAAAAGGTTTTGTTACATTTTATAAAAATGTAAAGTTTAGGACAAAACTATATAACTTTAATCATTAAACAAATTAAGCATTTGTTTATTCATACCTTAAGTGATTTACGTCGAAATGAAAATTTACGACTAATAACTTGTTTACATTTAATTTTACGTTGAACGTTTTTATATTTTGTGATTATCAAAACGTAAAGAAGTCGAAAAATATAAATAACGTTTTTAGACATTATTTGTATTAACAAAATTATTTCTGTTATTGACCACTTCACAAAAATCCAAAGCCACCATTAATCATTCCTCCACAAACCATAATCTTTCGAATACATTGAAGATGCCATCAATGACTAAGATAAGTTTAGCAACATCTATGGAAGGCTAAAACACTTGTAATCTCTTCCGGCGAAAGATATTTGGTTTGACTATGTTTGTGGATTTTACTTTATTTGTCAAACATTGATTCTTATGCTTTTAATGCATATCGTTGGTTTGATTTTAGTGTTTAAAAAATTATTTGAGTGGATTATTGTAAGACGTGTTATTGCGAGTCAATGAGTCGTCCGAGCACCATTAGTGTAGAGGTTAAGACGGTTCGTCTAGTAAACATATCTTGTACCCAAAATTATTCATTTCAAATCATACAAAGTATAACTCTGTGGTTTGAATCAACATTTGTAATAATTCATAACTTAGTCTTACTAAAATATCCAAAGTCAGGACGAATTCTATTTCATCAAGCTGCTTACAAATCTTACTTTTAATTGTTTATTTGCATTCAAGTTAATTAGTAGTTTAATTATTAAATCTATCAATTATTTATTTTGTACAACATTAGATATAACCACATACTCCTCGTGGATTCGATACCACTTACCCTATCTAGTATAAGGCAATTAGGTTATTTATGAACGGTACGTCGACATCGATCAATTATCATCACCATCTCCATCATCAGAGACATCACCATCCCTTTGTGATGCCACATTTCCCACTGAAGTCGTCCATGTACCTCTATCTTTATATTGATCCAACCTAGGATTGTCATCCTCGACTAGCTTTTCCTCGTTATTTTCTTTTAAGCACACTTTGCTCGCCTTTTTTACTTGAACCACCAAGGATGACACTATATCCATTTCCTATCATATTAAGGACTTCAAATGAATTTTGAGATCGTTGCATTTGTACCAACTTATGCTAGCCAGATGGAACTTAAATGAATTTATTAGGAGGGTCAAGTGTCATATCAGTTAATTTGGACGAGCCAAAGTTGTATTTCCTTTAAACAAATATAATTAAACCTCAAAGTTTTGGGAGGCTCGTGGCCCTCCTCGGTCTGCACTAGCCTTATCCGTTGTCTTCTTTATAATTGGTCAATAAACTTATTTCTTCTTTGGTTTTGATATATCCAATTTCGGCCCTTGTTTACCAACCATAAGACCTATAAAAGCCTCCACAGGAGCAATTTGGAAAACCATATTGAGTCATGCCAATTTGCTTCTTCAAATATGCAAGTCAGACATTGATTTTCTTCATGACCAAAAACCATACACGTTTCACACCTCGGCGGTTTCTATTCATATTCCACTCTAATTGTATCCATAGCATTCCTTTTACCATCAAAGCTAAGAATTGCAATAAGCATGAGCCCGATCGTCCCTTACTTAAATTGAAGCACATACATAGTCGTGAAGCCTTCATGATTGCATGCACATAATGATTGTATATTAATCAAACAAGACTCATGTACCTAATCTAGTTGTCTCGACACTCGAATTGAATATTTATCAAAGTATAGTGACTCAAATAACTAGTTTCATGAGTATAATGATTTAATCGGATATAAAATATAATAATAGTGAATAAAATGAACATAAATACATAATAAAGTGACTCAAATAACTTCTTTCGTGAGCATAATGATCATGGTAAACATCAATATACGACTAAACTAAACATAATTCTTACTTATATATAACAGTATAAATAAATACACCTCATGCAACTTCAATGACACATAATCACCAAGAATGCCCCCATCACAATTATGCCAACTATATCACTACTAAATTCCAACGTCACTCAAGAATTAAAGCAGCGTATGCATAACGAAATAAACACTAGACATTTATGTATCACACGTGGCATTAATTTTTGCCACGTAGCTTTATAAAAATCCGGAAATAAAATGATCATAAAAAGTCTATTGCACAGATTTTGAACACCTGGTCTAGGCACCCAACGAAACAATGTGTTTTACCATTTAGACCACAATGGTAGTTGTGGCAAGTTTTTAAAAAACATATACATAATAAATGGGAAATTTTTGACAAATCAAAACTCATAAAAGGCATCTGATTATGTAATTTGAATTCAAAACAGAAACATATTTGTTCAAAAAATAACCCTGCAGACTTTAAAAAGCAAATCATATCATCAATCCCTACGAACTCGGACATGATTTATGAGCAATTATCCTATTCAAACAACAACAAAAACGCATGAGCACACCACACACTATCTCAATGACAATCAAATAAAAGGTTTCACTGGGATTAAACACAGAAAGACATATCTGGCAATATGATCAACGATGGGAGGTGTAATTTCTGATGACGTTTTATGGCTTCATTACCAGTGATTTCTAATTTAACACCACCACCATAAGATGATTGAAATTAAGGTTATGAAGATAGATTAGATCTACAATCTTTAGACAGGTTTGTTTGATTTTAAATTTGATTGAATCTTATTTTAATTTAAAACTACAATCTCTTTGTGTTAATCTTTTGAGTTTTTTAATTTTGATCAGATTGTAAACTTGTTTTGTTTTCTGGTATTAAGATTTAAAATGGTGATGTTTTTTATATATGCAGGGTGGGTATTCTTCACCTACACAAACAAATATTCATCAAGATCAAAAACTTTCAGTCTCTGAGGTTAAATTGTTCATCCAGTTTCTTTGAAAATGGATATTTGTTTTTTAGGTTTGGGTTTTTTGTTTTTAGTGAATTCGGGACTGATTGATGTGTTTGTGTTTCATTTAGATGTTTTGGTTCTTTTATTAAATTAGTAGTAAAATTGACTACATAGTCAGATGGACAAATTTGCAGGAAACAAATATAAGACCATTTCCATTTTTTTCAACATGATAATCGTAATAGTATAACAAGAACCATTCTCTCTTTTATCCTACATATTTGAAGCCCTAAATTAAACTCAATATTATATCCATCAAGTTCTGCAAAATATATGCATTTTTTTGTTTCCATTCTGTTCATCACTTTTAAGATTTTAACCACATGTCAATTTGACTTTTGTTTGCTTTGAGGGTTAGTCGCATGATGATTCCAGAAAGTCTACAACTGATGCTAAATTACGATAGCTAGTGGTCAACATAGAGAGAACTTGTAAGCCATCTATGATCTTTAATTAGATGTGCATTTTTTGATTTATCATACTTGGCTATATTACGAGCATGTTGTGACTGCGAATGAAAAACGACAAGCTAGAGCATTGGCGGCGTTTAGGAATCTATGACCAAATAATGACTCCTAGCCGTCCATCCAACATTGTTCTTTCATAACTTTATCCAACATTGAACTTTATCAGGAGGCGAATATAGTAATAAGGAGGTAATTGCAGCTGCGATGTCAGGTACTGGATCTATAACTGCTATCATAACTGCTATCATGAGTAATTTTTTTATGAATTTGATAGTATAGTTTTTATGTTTCTGTCACAACTATGATCTTCATTTTTTTGGAATACGTCTACAGGTACGTTTGGTTTTTAAATCTTATGTACACTTATCAATGTTTAGAAAACATTATTGTTGTCGAGTGGTTCAGTGAGTGAATGTGTTATTGAAAATCTTGATTCAGCTTTCAGTTTTCCTATTGCAGCTGCTGCTTTTTTATAATTGTTTTGGTTGTAGCTGGGTATAGACAAAATTGATGAGGCGGTAGAAGTTGAGGGTGGGGATAACGATGACAGAATTGCCGATGCATTAGCTGCTTCCTGGTTGACACAACTGGTCATATGACGGTCTTGGAAGTATTACAACAATGTTCCTTACTGATTTATTTTATTGGTTGCATTATACCAATACTCTTGGATACGTTAATAATAAATGACAAGTAAACAGGTCCCTCGTGAAACAGTGGCTATGCTACACATGAATTTTCAGGTGAATGTTAAAATGTTCAATTCATGATTGATGTTTTGATTTTTATGTAATATTTTGTAACGTCGTTTTAACAGGTTTTTTTGTTTTTACTGTTAGGTTCAGCTTGTGCAATGGTTCTTACACCCTATATATTTTCAGAGGGTTGCAAGTTGGTTTCAGCTGGTATGAATAAGCACTATAATCAGATAATCACTTTTAAAATGCAATGCCAAACACCGCCAATGATTAAAGTAGCTGAAGTTATGGATTATGTCTGTTTCTGTGCAGTTGATGGAGTATGTAGATGATACAAAAAACTACAACAAATGGCTTCTAGAATGGTAAGTATCTCCAAAGACCAAATATTTACACGTGTATAGTCCAACATTTGTCAGTATCAGTTTTTTTAAACAAGACACCCCTGAACCTGCCCCTTCTCAAATGTTCCTACCGACATGTCCAGTACTTATCGGAAGGGATTATTACATGGTACTTGACTTTCATATATCCTGTTTATGAACACATATCAGATGTTTTTAGACTTTAGTAATGAGTAAAACAGTAGAGTGACAAAAGTGAAATGAAATTGAAAATCCTATGTTCTTATGTGTTTGAAAAGGAAGTTCCAAGCACAATGGTTCGCAGGTTGTCACCTGTGGTAGCCTTCCTTTTTGAATCCTCATTCCAGAAAGTCCAAAGGTGCTTTTATGTTTCTACAAAATTGTATGAATACAAAGGATGGGGTGGAAATCGGAAAAGGAAAAAGAACAAAGGAACTAAGTTATATATTTTATAATCTTAAGATTTGGTGTGTGTCGGCTTTACATTCTGAAAACTCACATGTTTTGTTTTTTGGTTTATAGCTGAGCTGTGATGTGTGTTATTTGTTCGCACAGGAGCATATGGATGAAAGTATACATGATAAATATCAACCGCACAAGAGTAGATCAATGAAAGTATACATGACGATGAAAGTATACATGACGTGTGTCATTTATATCAGTTGTGATGTGTGTCATCTATTAGCTGTGATGTGTGTCATCTATGCAGCTGTAAGTATACATGATAAATATCAACCATGTTATATTTGGCTTGGTTGACTGAGCTCGCATGCTCTTTGACAAAGGATATATATTTTGATTTTTAAATTTCATCTATTCATACGAGAAAAGAACTTTTTACATCTTTGTGGTGAAAATCACTTTTTAGATTTTTAATTCGCCAAACAATTAAATTTAATCATCCACGTTTTGTAACCTTGATAATCAGACAATTAATCTTTGAGATCCATATCTTCTTCTTCTAAAATGGCTAACAATGTTCAGGAGGTACGTCACTAATCGTAACTTTTTATTTCATATAAAAGTTAAACATTAATTCAATCTTTCAATAAAATTGTACAATAATAAAAACAAGTACAAACATAGCTAAGGCATAGAGACAAATTAGACATGAAATAGCTGGCATTAGAAAAAGTTAGATGTAAACGACATTGAGGTTTTGAGAGAACGCAGGTTGCAACAAATGAAGAAAATGGCCGAGAAACGTACCACGTGGGTGGTGTTGGGTCATGGCGAATATACTGAGATTTTTAGTGAGAAGGACTTTTTACTATTGACAAAGCCAGTGATCATGTTGTTTGTCATTTTTATCATGAGAATTGGCCCTGCAAGGTTACTCACTATTCTTTTGTTTTAAATTTTTATATGAAATATTTTTAATTGATTGTTGTTTTTTAATAAAGTTTGTAGGCATTAATAGTCTTGGTTGTTACATGTTAGGACTTGGAACCTTTGTGGGGATAAAAGATTTTAATTGGTAATGTCTTTTTAGGCTCAATTGTATTAGCGGATAAGGCCTATTATGTGGGATACGAAAGCTAAGATTTGAATTCTGGCTCACTTATTTGTATTTATAGTACTTCAATTTACAGTTTCACTTGTCATTTAATAAGTCTACCGCTAGGGATTCATAATAAGCTCCGGTAAGAGTTTTAATTAATTGAAATTCCACCCCAAATAGGATTTAAGACCCCTATTAATCCAACGAATCATACAAAATATGATACATGGGCCACTAATCATCCCATAAATTAGTTATGTAACAATACAAAAATGATTGTATTTAGAAGTTCATCGATGTTATTGTGGCATGTTTTAATTCATTATTAAGTTGTGGCTTTGATAATCCAAATTGTAACATGTTACTTTAATCAATGCTACAGGGGCTATGTTTGAATTCACCGCTCAGGATTCCGAGACTTTCTATTGAAACCAAAGCTTCTTCGAGCAATTGTAGATTCTGAATTTGAGCACCCTTCAGAAAGGCAAAGTATTATACTTTCAATTTATGTTATTCTTTTGCAATTTTTTTGACTAAAACCTTGTATGCCTTATCAACCGATATCCGTTTTGTCTCAAGTGTGTGAAAGTTGCATTTTATACAGAATGGTGCTTAATAGAATATTACTCATGACATTTTTTGCTATTCTCTTCTAATAGAATATTACTATGTAGTTTAACTGTTTAATCACTCTAGAGGGATTGGGTACTGTTTTTTGTTGTTGTTTAACTATTTAATCATGCTTGATAGCCTTTGAGTGATCATATTAGAATGTCAATGGAGACAGAAATACAGAATCCCATCGATTGTTATATTTAAAATTTGTTTAATGTAGTCCTATTTTGCATGCAATTTGTAATAACATGTGTGTGACGATCTTTGACTGCATAACATGTGTGTGACGATCTTTGACTACAGAATCCCATCTATGTCTTTTTTTTAAATTTCTGCATATGCTTCACATAGTATGTATGTTTGTCGTTCTAAGCTTCTTGCTAATGTACATGTCAAGTAGCTAATATTTTTCTTCATTTTTCTTCTTTTCAGGTAAATATTAACTTCCGTCTTCATGATTTCAGCCAAATAACTGGTCTGGTGAACCGTCCCATATAAGGGAAAAGGACATCATTTTTTAACTTACAAAGGATTCATTGGCTGGGATTTTCTTTGCTTCATCAGTGCAACACGAGTGCATACCACATGCTATTTCAGGAATGGATGTCATCTGCCAAGTGAAGTCCAGTATGGGAAAAACTGTTGTCTTTGTTCTTGCTAGGGATAAAGAGTATTGGGGCTTGCTAGGGATAAAGAGCTTGGATTGAAGAACGTGAGGCATTTGATTCTTGATGAGTGTGACAAAATGCTCGATCACACAAAGCACAACCGAACAACGTACACGAAGATCTTGCAGCTCTGTGGTACTTTACTTGCTCAGTTTATAAATATGTATGTGTAGTTTTCTAAATCTTTTCCAATGTGTGACTTTTTGTAGTTTTATTAACTATTTTATTAATATATATCATTTAATGGCTCTACATATACATTTTACTAATGATATATGTAGGTGTGGAATTTACGAGCAAAAAGCGCAGGTTTCGTACATGGAAAATAAGAAAAGATTTTTCGAATAAGCGTCGTCAGGCCATCTAAATTCAAGTAAGAATTTAATTTTCGTTTATCCATTTTCTTTCTTTTTTTAATTCTAGAAGACAATTGAGTAATTTGTAACCCTATCAGGTAGAGGTGGTGATTTTGGACAATTTCTTACAAAAGAGCCAATTTGGGTATGTTTTATATCTACCGCTTGATTGGATAAAATAAATAAAGTTAGCAAAAAAAGAAACACATCAAACAGGTCATAGCACAATATTTAGTTACATAATTTTTTTAAAAAGTGGAAAGAAAGTGTTTCGTGTTAACACAACCTTCACCAATTATTTACTCATTTTTACTTGTCATCAACCTGCTTGGCCCGCTCATTTAACATTTCCATAGGGCATATTAGCTTGGTGATGTTCTTTACATCCCATAGTACACAACTGACTCATCCTTTTTCTCTAAGCTAGATATTTAATGTATTTGCTTATTATCTAGAAACCAATCTTATTTTATTTTAATGCATGCCTTTTTCCGTGGTTTCCAAGTATGGAAGCAATATAAGAAATTAGTATGGTCAGTAGGAGTGTCGAAGAAAGCAATCATCATGAGTTAGTAACAAACTTTAAAGACGGGCCAAAGGACAAGATGAAGGAATTTGAGCCTAGTGGGGAAGATGAAGACAAATCCTATGGACAAAGAAGAAGGAATATTGTGATAATAATGCTTGTCAACGTGGAATTTGATTAATTCTTTCGGGTAAACACAATGTGAGTTTTGATATAGTGTCCCGAATCACTCGTCTATATATGTACAAGTATGATAAATAAATGCACACAGGTTAATAGGCAGTATAGTGGCAAAGCTTATAGAGATGTTAAATACCCAAATTGAACAACCGCGCGACGTTGATGTCTAAAGAAGGTTTTAATCTCGGCGATTTGAACTAAAAAGCAAATACTAGAAATGGCGAATAATATATTAACTTATAATTTCACTTATCGTATTAATCATTCATAATCTTTTTAGTTTGTTATTAATTTGTAAAACGAATTTCCTTTTTTGTTCGTTATTAAATGTATAATTAGTTTTTATACGATGATGTAATTCATTAACATTATTTAATTTATTCCTTGATACTCACAAGGCACGCCCGGCCGATCGGTGTTCGGCTTTGCTAACTAGTATGTGTGTGTGTGTGGTGTGTGTATAATAGTATAAATATATATATATATCTAATAAAAATGATATATATATATATATAAAGTAAAAATCGATATAAATACATTATAATATGATTATATAGTCAAAATCTGACCCCGTTCATACGACCCATTATATCACATTTTTCCGACCCATTATATCACATTTTCATTACTCAAACTCTGAAAAGATTTTATGCAAAACGACGTTCCGGACAACTTTTTAGTTTTGGCCGAGACCTGAAACTCAAAGAAAAATGACAAAAATGCCCCTACAAGTTTCTGCAGGAACTTATTATATTTTTAGCATAACGCAGAAAATTGACTTTCAGTTTTGACCCGTTATTACGCGATTTTAAAACTAACAAACCTCCCGGCAAAGTAAAACGACATTCCGAACAACTTTCGTGTTTCGCCGGAAGGCTGAAACGGACTCAAAAGTGCTCAAATCGGACGTTTTTGAATCTGCCAGCAACTACACAAAACCATTATAGCTGTTTGGAATTTTTCTTAGTTTTCAAATCTTGTTTTCGCCGGAACTTCTTTGTTTTTAAGAGTTACGCGACGTTCGGATTACCGAAACGCTCGTAAAAATACCCTCTACCATATTTTCTAATCCAAAATTAGATTTTACAAAACCTCAAACATCGTTTTCCGCGCCAAAGTTTTTGCTCAAAAACTACGGGCTACAAAACGCGCCAAAATACATTTTTGACCAAAAATTCCATTCACGCCACATCTAAAATGGTGTATAAACAATATTCAACTCGCTCAATCATCCAACAACCAAATTTAAACTAGACAACGCAAGATCCCTCGGATTTCATCACATGCAATCATCGAAAATCAATCGAATCACAAAAATAAAAATAACACTAGTAAATAGAATACTTACAATGCTATATAAAGCAAGATCGGACTCGATTAAAACTCGTCTCGTTTCCCCCTTTTTGTTTTCGAACCCGTGGTCAAAATACAATAACCGAACCAAGGCATTTTCGACCAAACACTTCTAAAACGTTGATCTAGCTAAGTTAAACAACCCCTTTTAAACTGAAACTTCTCAATCTAACCCGAAACCCAACTTCTTCAAAACCCAATGCATGTGGGATTTTATTACATGGAAACGTAGGCCTTAACACAAGGATTAATATTTTGTAACTTGATTATAATGTATGTCGGAATTTAAGTAGCGGTGGTGGTGGGATTGTGGTGGTGATCGGCCGGAAATGGGAGAGGAGAGGGAGAACACATTTTTTTTGTAAAATGTTATAAAGTATGTGAGTGAGAGTTTTCGGCCGAACCCAAGAGACAAAGAAAAAGGAGAAACAAAAATTTTACTAGGTGTTTCCTTGTGTTTATATAAGAGCTTATACCAACTTTGGAAGAAATGCAAACACAATGACTACCACATTGGAACTCTAACTATGGTTTGTGTGTGCTTGTATGCATAGCGGGCGGCTGTGATGGCTAGGGAGGGAATCAATTTTTTTTTTTTTGTAAAATTATTTACTTGCATTTTATTTGTGTAACATTTAATTAAAAAATGTAAACTTGTCACCATTTAAATAAAATGTGAACTTTAAACGCGAGCTTTGGCCAATGTCGAGGAACAAGGACGATATTCATAAAAATAATAATTTACGATCTTAAGAATAATAACGAGACGTGTCGTAAATTTTTACGATGCTTAAAACGCTTAACAAACTCGCGGTCAAATGTTAACTCGCGAAACGTCAAAAATAAAAATTTCTAAATTCCGTTCGTAATAAAATATAAAAATATTTATTTTCGACAAATAAAATTTTAAATGTCGACGTTCATTCCCATGAACTTATAAAATAATAATTATGACGTCGAATTCGCGATCATCATACGCGTCGTAAAACTCGGGTTGTTACATTCCACCCACCTTAAGGGAGCACCGTCCCGGTGCTCATCCTTTCTTACTCATCTTAATTTTACTTGCGACGAGACGGTTTCCTTGATAAGTGTTGGAAACACGAAAAGTGTCGGTCACTTCCAAAGTTGTAACAAGTCTTAGCTCGTAGTTAGTATAAGGATTAGATTAGTAATCTAATCCGGCCCAAGGCCCATGGGTGGCCCAACTCCAGCCCATGGCCGGCCTCTAGGTAGTATTTATACACCCTCTCCTTGTCTTGGAGAGGGTTGGTTGTTCATTTTGTTATTCATTCATTTCCACACATTCATCAATACATCATCCATATTCCATCCAAGTTTCTCTAACAATCCAACCCACATCTCACTTATTGTTCTTGGTTGATTCATTAGATTACTAGTATTCTACACTAGAAGTCTTGCTTCTATAGACTCTAAACCTGTTTTATAAGCAATAGAATTTAACTTGGATGTCCTTAAGTCTTTTAACAGTTGTTCATTTTGTTCTTTAAGAATTTTAACATTTTCCAAACAAGAT